>JBAGKP010000017.1:24837798-24847803 GCA_037177255.1 Melanotaenia maccullochi
GATAGATAGATAGATAGATAGATAGATAGATAGATAGATAGAGAGAGAGAGAGAGAGAGAGAGAGAGAGAGAGAGATTCAAATTTAACCAGTGAATAATCCTGCAGTTAATTATCAAGCACTTATGAAATAATAATAAAAACAGAAGCAGATCAGTCCATGACGAACTTCTTGTCAGGAGAATTTTACCAGTTATGGAAGCGAATTCTCACACTCACACTGTGAAGCTGTGAACGCAGATAAAGATCTTTGTACTCGCTTCATGTGCAGCTGTGTGGTTTAGTGCTGTGGTTACCAGTCTGAGAGCCGGGCCCCTTCAAAGGGTCACCAGTTGACTCTGAGGGGTCATCAGTTGAAGACACACTGGAACATTTACACTCAAGACTTTATTACATTTCTCTTCTTTTCTCTAATGTTCAGTGAAATATTGGATCTCTGAACCTCTTGTGGGTCTTAAACATGTTTGTAAGTGAAACCATGTGAGACGTTTTGAGGGAAATGTTTTTTTTTTAAATGGCCCCAAGTTTCTAAACTTATTTTTATTATGTAAATGTAAAGAAAAGTCATAAAAGCTCAGCTAAGAGTGCACATACCACTGTTTCTTACTGCTGTATCGTCAGGTTGTAAACATTTTAACAGAGAAGAGCGTCTGTGTCGCCGTAACTCTGGGATGTTTCTGCGCTTCACTTCCTTTCAAAGCACATGACGGCTTTAATTAAATTAGCTGCCCAACAGAATCTGGGAAATAGCATGTTTAACTTTTCAGACACAGAAAACCTCTTCAGATACTGAACTTTCCGCAAGCTTGTCGGGTACTTACCACTTGATGCTAATTACTCCCACATTGTCTGCTCTGCAAATGTGACTTGATGTTTTGTTGTGCGCAGAAGCACATATCCGGAAACAATGAGGTAAAAAGTCTATGTCTCAAAAATAATGACTCACTGATGTCTGACAAAACAACCTCTTTTTGTTCTGCTTCCAAACAATAACCAATAGTAAAATATTGTAATTTAAGCCTTTGATTGATTAGTCATCCGTCTCTGTAACAGTTCTGCTGAATGAAGTTTGCAGTACAGTGTAAGAGAGAAGTGACACAGCAAAATAAAGATTAGAGAAACCCCCTTCTGTATTTCATGGCATAAATAGCATCGTCAAAGGTCAGCATGTCACACAGCATGTAGGGCCCACTTCCTTCCCTTTTTAAACTGCATCACCAACAGCATGCTTCCTCCATTCATATGTGTGTGTGACTCTCTGTGCTGCAGCACCATGGCGGCCTTCCAGCTGCTGTTCCTGCTGTTGGTCAGCTGCGCGCCATCATCTGCATATCCTCCTGGACATCTCTCTCAATGCCAGATTGTAAGTATAAAGCCTGGTTAACATGACTCAGACTTATGGCAGATTTTCTTTATTAAATACAGATTTTTTTTTCCCGCTGTGCTTGGTTATTTTAATGGGTTGCCCACAGCAACTGGGATGCAGATCATCAGGTGCTTGGAATAATTTCAAAGCCGCTAAGTTTAAAACTGAACAAACAGGCTTTTTTTTTTTTAAAATTAATGTTATTTGGCAAGAGTCGGTTGCCAGGCAGGTGAATCAGAGTTTTCTGTTTTTTATTGAGGTGTGGCGTGTTAAAACATCTGGATTGTGACGTAAAAGCAGTTCCTGAGAATAATTGTTTTCCTAGGAAAAGGAGCTTTTTGTGAATTTAAATCACTACAGAGTTTCGATGTGATCACTAAGATCCAGGAATAAAATGCACAGAGGATGAATTATGAATTAAAGAGAAGAGCATCAACATTAAAACTGGTCTGATTCTGTTTCAAGTAATCTGTTCTAAAAATAGCCCCACACAGAAAGTAAAAGTGTATCACTTTTGTTTAATGTGGTCATTAGTGTTTCTCTATATAACCAAACATGAACTGAAGTTCCTCTGCTAAATTCTGTGCACGTTAACCCTTTCATGTATAGCGGTCACTACAATGTACACCTGTTTCAAAGCAGGTTTCTGGTATATTCACGGGGGAGGATGGAATATTTTTTAATTACCACTTCAGTCAATAGTGAGTCATCCAATACACTGCCACTCACTGTAGAAAAAAATAAATATATATTTCAATGTATGCATACACTGTAATGATCAAATGTGCCTTGGAAATATAAAATACAGGTATATTATAAAATATGAAATTATTTTTTAAATATTCTTTTAGAAATACATCGATTAGAATAGATAAATCTACAAAAAAAATTATGAATAAAAAGTATTTATGTATATGTCTGCAGTAGTAAAATACTGTATTTGAAAAAATAAAACATGGCGCTGTTATTTAATAATTAATGCAGGAAAAGGTTCGTGTGGAGGCTGAATCATGTTTGTGAATTAGATGAAAAAAAAAATCTGTGCTGGAAACTGCTGCTAACCAGAGAAAATTCAAGCAGGTTGTTAGTGTCTTAATGTCTGTAATGCACAGAAATGGCTAAAATATAAAATATTTTATTTAAATTAGGGGTATTATTTGCCACAAGTCACATAAAAATACCTAAATTAGCTTCATGCCACGTCTGTATGTCCATATTTGAATGTATTTTAATCCTAAATTATTAAAAAAAAAAAAAAACATGATTGTTTCTTGTTGGATTAATTTTACATACAAGGAAGGAGTTTTGTTTTTCTTTTGTTTTGCTTTTGTAGTTCGGGACTATATTTAGCAGTGGATTGATATATGCTTGCTGAGCTGGTTGATGAATGTTGGAATCGGTCCAAATAAACAATAGTGTGTGTGTTTGTGTTAATGAAGGAGCGTGGTACCAGTGCAACAGTGCTGCTCATTGATGTGGAGCAGTGATCATGTAACATGGCTTTTAGTGGATCAGCTTGTTGGGGGTTTTTTGGATGAGTGAAATGGAAAAAATGGGTTAAAGAAAAAAAACATCTTTGTCTTAAAACATGAACACACCATCAAACTCCGCCTAATAAAATAAGTTTTCTCTAAGTTCAAATCCTTTTTAAGAGCATTTTGAGACATTTTATGAGAGAACTGACAGCAGCAGGGAGGAATGGAGGTGGACAGGATATGAGGGGGGAGAAATATGGAGAATAACATACCACAAAAGGTCCAGGAGACCTGTTTGTGCTTTAGAGGTCAGCATGACCTTCATAATCCCTGGTTTGTGTCCAGTCTGGTGACCTCTGTCATTTCCCGTCTCCCTCTTCCTCCTATCCTGTTGTCTACTGCTACTTCCAGCTGAGCCACAAAACAAGCCAATAACTAAAACAAAGGTCCAACTTCACCAATGTCAGGATTCATGCCTACAATGTCCAAGAGATAAGATTTAGGGATCATTATTTGCAGAATTTGTCCAGTATTTTAAAATATTTTTATTTTCTTGGTGCTGCTTCTGTAGGTTTTAAATGAGGCCTTGACTTGCAGAGATGGAGCAGGTCTTCTTTCAGAGTTTATAGTCATGCTTTCTACTAAACTAGTGAGAAGAGAGCTACTATTACAGCCAGGTATGGAACAATTTAGACGAAGCCTTCAGGCCAGAGAACTAAAGCCAACGTGTATTGTTTTTAATGCCCAACAAGGGGCGATACCTCTGCTTTCAGCAAGAAGCATTCAGAAAATGATGCCACTTACTCAATTATTTACCTTAATAAATATTTTTCAAATTAGTTTATAGTTTCAATCATTTTTTCAAGTCTTCTTCAGTGGAGAATGATGTTCAGTTTGTACAGTTGAAGTTACAGGTTACCTTAAAACTGACAAATCACTACCATATTGGTTAAAAAAAAAGTCAGATTTAGTTTAAGTTTTTCTTCAGACTACTAAGGCCTAAAAGATTTTTTCTAAAAATATATTTTGCTAAATAGTTTTGCATGAAGACTAAAACTGTGGGTGGATTTCCAGCCTATGGTTTTAAACCTGAATTCAGATGGAGAAAAGCCTTGACGTCAACTCTTTTACTCATCTATCTTGTTTTGATTTCTTGTTTTACAGCAGAACTATGACTAAATGTGATATAAATATGAATCACATGTTTCGCAGTCAGTCATTTAGATACAAATAGTTTATATGACTGTAGGCAGAGGAGATATTACAGATAACACATGGAAGTCAAAGAGAAAAGATCAGGCTTTCAGTGATGCTCTTTAATGAACATTTGTGATTCGTTTCTCAGTGTCCGATAATAAAACAGCGATGTTTTATTATGTGAATAGATCATTGTGTTTGTTTACAGCCAGCTTGTGAGCAATAACAAATGCCCTCTTTCACAAAACCACAAATATGCTGATCTGCCTCGGGGAGAAACAGAGAAGGAGACAGTTTTATGAGCTGCTTTTGGATACAAGACGCTCACAGCCATATGGTTTCTATTAAAAACTACTCTTTATAACTTACTTATAATACTTGAATTTGTTTGAAGTGGTGGGTAGGTAAAGTGGTAACTAGTAAAAGTGTGAAGTATATTTAATCTTTGCTTCATAACTTTTCTTATTTTTAGTTGAAGAGAAACAATCATAGATAGATTTTCTTTTTTTTACCATCAGAAAGCTGACTGGTGCAAACCTCAGAGGACTGTTATGCAGCCAGAGCATACCATAGATATGCGGTCTCATAAACTGACCCTCCAGGTTCTGCGTTGTGTCATGGTCAGGAAATCTGGCTGTATGCTGATAAAATCAAACTTGTGTGTTTGTCTTTGTTCACAGGTCCAGAAGGACGTGCTGTGCAGCGATCAGAGTCTCAGAAGTGCACCGGGCAATCTTCCTCTCGATGTCCAAATGCTGGACCTTTCACGCAACCAGGTTCAAAACCTCACCCAGGAAACTCTAGGCTTCCACACTGGCTTTCATCGCCTCAATCTTCATTCTAACAAGATCCATTTCATCCAGCCCAGACTGTTTGAAAACATGACAGATCTGAGAGTCCTGGATCTGTCCAGGAACCATCTCAATGTTTTTGCACATTCCAAAACAAACATTGGATCTCTAAAAGCTGTGGAGTCATTGGATCTTTCAAGCAATGGGCTGTACACGGGGATGTCAGACTATTTCCTGACCGATTCGCCATCACTGGCAAATCTTTCCCTGAACAGCAACAGCATCACAAAAATAGCGCACAACATGTTCAGAGGATCCTTGTCCTTAAAGAAAATCAGCCTCCACAACAACGTCATCCTGGAGATTGAAGATGGAGCTTTTGACTCTTTACACCATCTGACTGAACTCGACTTGTCCAAGAATTCAATCACATGCATCAATGACTTTGATCTTTACAACCTAAAATTGTTCAATCTCAGCAAGAACAGCTTGGAGACGTTTCAGAGCCTCTCGTCAGACAATCTCTTCAAACTTCTCTCTCTTGATCTGAGTGAAAACAAAATGCTTTACTTCCCTGATCTCCCAGAAAAGAACGAGCTTGAATATCTGAACATTTCACGAAACCAAATTCAGACCACAAACGTAACGAGAAATCAAGAAAAGCAGTCAATCTTGCGTTCTTTGAAATACCTGGACATGAGTTATAACCAACTCAAAGGTATACCAGAGAGTTTTTTCAATTCCACACCCTCACTAGAGGTCCTGAATGTGAGTAATAACTGCATCCATTCGTTTTCTGTCAGTCACATGGCCCCTTTAAATAAGGTGAGGGTTATCAATCTCAGCTATAATTCACTGCAGAATCTAACTTTTGGGGAAAACACTCTGCGGTCACTGAAAAAGCTCTTCCTACAAGGCAATAAGCTCACAGTTCTAGACCATCAAATATTTCAAAGACTGCCGAGCATCAGACACCTCCATCTTCAGCAGAACAACCTGCAGGTCTGTCCCTCTGAGCCAAAGCTGAAAGACCACAACCACCAGGTTCCTACTGATTGTGTTTCCTTTTCCTCTGTACACAACCTGCATTTCCTCTACCTTTCTGAAAACCATTTGAGGACTCTGCCTGGGAATGCATTTGTGGACACCCCTCTGAAGTTACTGGACCTTTCCGTGAACCCGGGCTTGAACTTGCACAAAGACTCCCTTTCTGGTCTTGAAAATTCTCTGGTTCACCTCCTTTTGAGGGAAAACAACATTTCCTCCCTAAACACAGACTTGTCGTCACTGAAGTCTCTCAAACACGTTGACCTGTCCACCAACCAGCTCAACTCCTTACTAATGTGGAACAAAGAGTCCTCCATTGAATCCTTAAACCTGCAGAACAACAACCTTGTCACTCTAAACCACCACACCATCCTCGCCCTGGAGCGCCATCTGAAGACTCTCTACATGGGCTCCAACCCTCTAAGCTGCTGTGACAACCTCAGCATCTTCCGCCTGGTGCACCAGTCAGCGGTGGTCGTCCCCGACATCGTGACAGCCACCTGCTTTTATGAGGAAAATTCAGAGCCGGTCAACATTAAGAAGGTGACCCCGGAAATGTGCCATCGGCCGGATGTCTCAAACTACGTTGTAGGTGTTGTGGTGACACTGTTAGTTGCGATGATCCTGTTGGGGCTGCTGATTAGATGCTGCCGTTTAAGGAAGCGAAAACACAACAGAAGCTTTAACGCATAGTGTGAACGAACCTTGCACATGCAAGGGTGTGAATGCATCACTTGCACTTGTCTAGATGAGACTGTTGAAATGTGAAAGTGTAGACTGGTTCCACTTGGAGATTTCTGTATGAAGCCTTGATTTTTGGCTTACCAGTATGAAGAAAAACCATACAAGCCCGTACACTGATATCTCCGACATGAAGCAGCAGGTGTGAAGAAGAAAAACATGTGAACTCATATAAGAAGCAGCTTCTTAGAGGAGTTTGGACTTTGTGAAAAGACTTTTTTGGAGCATCTTGTGACTGTTTAAGGGTCTGCTGCTCTAAACCCTTTCTGGTGTGCTCGGACAGAATGTGACGGGCTTTGTGACCTGACAAGAGAGGAAATAAAACAATATTCTGCTGCCAGCGAGCCTACAGCTTTACAGACTGCACTTTGGATGATTTAATTCACATAAACAGAGCAGAGTGTGTTGCATGACGCAACGTGAAACGTGCGTCTGAGCACACCTTTATGTCTGAAGCTGCAGTGTTAAATCTTGGATTTTCTACCAAGCCACTTGCCTCACACCAGTTTTACTGAATGTAAAATGAAGAATCCACACTAAAACCCACTCACAGGACAGTAGCAACAGAACAGACTGAATACTTTAACCTGTTTTAATAGTTTTAGGCTCCTTTTCAGTTGATGGGAACATGTGATGCCCACAGAAGCAGCTATGCTTGGAAAAAAAGATGAAAACATTTGAAGAGTAAAATAATTTTGGCCACTGACGACCACCGTAAATTCACTGTGCTTGGTGTTTGGTATTTGAAGTCATTACTATGCCCCTCCTTACCACTAGATGCCAGTAATTTTCACACACTGTACCTTTAAGGTCAGAAACGGATGTAGTGTTGCTTTGCTGCCTAAAAAATAAACCTAGTGAATTCGCGATAATAGAATAATTAACTTGTGATCCTGAGAAAATGGGCTTATAACAAATAATTTCAGCCATGGCTGCTCCTGGCTTCCAGATACCTGTCTCTCATCTGCCTTCTATACTGTTTGTTTACAGGAAGCTTAATATTATTATGAGCAGTTTAAATGGCAGCTTTTGAAACTAAAAGAACCAGTTAAAGTTTATCATAAGGACAGAAAATAGACAGTAACAGCTGGTTCTGCACAAAGAAACAAAGCCTGCCTACCAACACCTCTAAGCTCACTTTGTTATAATATACAGTATGCCACGTTTAATCCAAAGTGTAAGAGCAGGTTGTTGTTACTGCAACTTTCAGTTAATGAGTAAGAAACCAAAGAAATATTGAGTAGTTAGCTTTAGAGATGCTATCTGGCAATTTTGGTTACCTTTAGACTTGTTTGTATTTACTTTTGTCTAAGCATGTAATCCCCAAGCTTGTGATTATAGAAGTGTATTATACTGTTCGTGGACTCAGAGCTCTCACAATATCACAGGTAGACGACATGCATCTGGACTTTTATCTTTAAAACAGTAAACATGACTCCACATGAAGGCAGCATAGGGTGCTATTAATGTTCCTACATTCCCAAGCTCTTATATTTCTAGGTTCTACAATCCTAGCATCCATAGATTTCAACATGTTAGTACAATCCTTATATTGTAGAAGTAGTGAAACCTAAGAACATTTAAGAGAACATTAAAATAGAACTGGGGAACAAAAGATGTGGTGCATAATAACTCTAAGGTCCATACAGTCCAAGGATCTAAGAATATGTTCCCTTTGACCAGAACAAGGCTAACCTTTTATCATGGTTTTCAGTCTTCATGGAGAACTAAGTGAACTACATCTTCTCCATGGTCTTCCCATATCTGGCATTTCAACAAGGAAATAGTGTGGTAGGCTATAAACCTTTAAGGTCTGACAGAGGTATTACTGAAAGAGAGAATAAATCAGTGACGGAGACAGAAAGACAATATGACACTGAAACGGATATCTGTTGTGAAATAAAAATTTCCTTCAGGCTAGAAATAAAGAACACTACAAAACTATGTGAATTCATGAAGTATACTTTAGATGAAGGTGTTTGTCCAAGCCATCCCTTTAACCTTTGTATAGTTTGCACTTTAAACATATTGTGTTTGTGTGATTGTATTCTGCTTTTTGACGGTTAACACTAAGAGCTGAATAATAATGTTAGAATTCTATACAGAAGTTATGTCAATATAATTTATTTAGGTAATGATGTAGCAGGACAATATTAAGGCATAATTTCCATGTGATACCAGGTCATTGGTGTCCCCCTGCTCATTATTTTGGATTATTTTGCTGGTCAAAGCTCTGACATGACTAACTGTGATGTTCTGTAAATTATATACTCTTTATTAAATGCTCAAATATTACAGAGGTGTTGTATCTTAGCTAGTTACACTAGGATCCTTAGTTTTAACAGGATCTCTGTGACTGTGATTAATCATTAAAACAAATATTTAATATTAATTTCTACAAATCTAACATGTAAATGATGTCGTCCTGTCATGTAGTTTTGCAAAGTCTGTATTTGTACCAAATGAAGGACATTTTCTAAACACTGTCTGTGTATTGGCTTTTTTTTCTTTTTACAGAAATATGTTAGCACGAAACACTTATGTTTGCAGGCTTAACTCGTTGTTTTAGTGACGTTTTACACATTGCAGTGCACTTTTTTTTATCAAGAGTTTGGCAAAGATTTACCTTTTTTTGCCTACACTAAAGATGGTGCTTCAACTAGTTAGCTTAGCACCTACCCTAGCTAAAAGCATTAAAACAAAGACTAAAATTACAGGAAAACTATCTGTCACAAAAAGATATCAATATATCAGTCAGTTTATGTGAGCGTTAGAGGTGTTTATATGTAGATTTAGTTTGTTTTACAAATCATAGCCAAGCTAGTGGCTCGCCATATTTCTAGTTTTAATTACAAGCTAACAGTAGCTAATGTGACATCAAATATTTCTTTCTCTCAGCAACGTCATACAAACAGCAATGGATTGAAGGGGAATGATAAGGAAAGGATGGGTTATCATATGATAAAGTGAATTTAATGCTTGTCTCTTTATTTTATCAAAATACTCATTTAAGTCTCCTTCCTTCTCATTGTTTTTTAAACTGGTGGATTCATGTTATAGAAATTTATTAGCCTGTAAGTAAGCAGTAAGACACCTAGCTAACAAAGAAACGTTAGGGGAACATTTGCTGGAAGTTTCAGCAATGTTAGCTACAGCACTCAGCAAACTTTACGTTGGCGTGTTCCACAAACATTAGCTAAAGTTTAACTATCATTTTATCTGACTGAACTTGGATCCACAGATTTAACATGATCTTTAACTATGATAAATCATGAAAACAAATGTTTAATTTAAAAAGTTTCTCCTAGCCTTCAAGGAAAGTTCCCTGAAGGCTCCTTGAAGGCTGTCATTTGCTAGACACTTCTATTTGTTCTCATCTGCTAAATTTGA
>JBAGKP010000017.1:24847903-24859958 GCA_037177255.1 Melanotaenia maccullochi
GGAACATTTGCTGGAAGTTTCAGCAATGTTAGCTACAGCACTCAGCAAACTTTACGTTGGCGTGTTCCACAAACATTTGCTAAAGTTTAACTATCATTTTATCTGACTGAACTTGGATCCACAGATTTAACATGATCTTTAACTGTGATAAATCATGAAAACAAATGTTTAATTTAAAAAGTTTCTCCTAGTCTAACTTGCAAACTGTTCAATTTCAAGTTTTCTAAACACTATGAGTACAAGATTTTTTTTTAATTATTATTTTATTACATCTCAACTTTAGAGCAGCATTCAGCCAGCGTCATAGCTAACCTTGTGGGAACGTTCAGTGAACTTTTATGGAACATTCCCCAAATTTCCCCAAGCATCTCTTAAAGGAAAGTTCCCTGAAGGCTCCTTGAAGGCTGTCATTTGCTAGACACTTCTATTTGTTCTCATCTGCTAAATTTGATGGCTCTTGCTAACGTTAGCAGGGTGTAGCTAACATTTCACCACTTTCATTGTTTTATTAGAGAATACACAGAAGTAACACAGTGAATGCAGGAAGTGACAAATCTAAGAAACATTCTTGGTGCTTAATCTGTCAACCCAGGTCAAATATTAAATAAAAAATGAAAAATATTAATTTATAAAGGGACAGTTTAATCAACTGTTTAATAGCATCTACACAATGTTAAATGTAGGTGGAGGTTTTCTAGATGACAGACTGTTTATAGTTTTAGTGTATTTTAAGGCACTGTCTTTTTCTTTATTATTATTATTTTTTTTATTAACTTGTTCTGTCCAGCATCATGACAGCAGAATGATGGTCTGGCTGCCATGTAGTGCTGAATAATTTCATTCTGCCAAGGGGAGCCTTTAGGATATGGAGCTCCTCTTGAATCTTAAATGTTATTCTTTATTATCATTTTAAAATGTGTTTTTGGACTGAAGAAACATAAAAAAAAAAGGTGAATAGAGGAGAAAAATGAAGAGAAACGATAGAAAAGGAAGAACAAAAAACAAAAAACAACTGCAGTCAAAGCTAAACAGAGAAACTAAACAGCTCCTACACCTAGAAAGAAGCAGGAAACATCTTAAAGGTTTCTAAAAAAAACACAACAGACCATCTATAGGGGAAAAACTGTAAAAACCATGAACAGCAACCAACACAAGAGCAACTAGTACATGTGTGTGGGTGGGTGTGTCTGCATGAGTCTATATGTCTGTGTGTAGTTGTGTGTACTAAGCATTAGGGGTGAGTTGTGCTGAGTGATCATGTAAATGCAACTATACCCTCTCCAATGATCAGAGGCAGACTGAGAGGTTCCCAAGCACCAGGTAACCAGCAGCCACCTCAGAGACCAGAACTGAGACAGACCACCACAGAAACAGCAATGCAGTGCTGCCTGAGGGCCCCGAGATCCCAGCATCCACCTTTGACCTTTGGCCTTATCCCACACACACACACACAGATTTCTTCAGATTTGCTGAATCTTTTGATGTTATTATACACTGTAGACAGTGGAATCTTCAAATTTCTACCTATTTTATATTGATTTTACTGAAACTGTTTGTCTCAGATTGGTGAACTTCTGTCCATGTTTCCATCTGAGAGACTCTGCCTCTCTGAAATGCTCCTTTTACACCCAGTCATGTTACTGACCTGTTGCCAGTTAACCTAATTTGTCAAATGCTCCTCCAGTTGTTTTTGATTTGTACCAGTTACTTTTCCAGGCTTTTGTTGCTCCTGTTCCAACTTTTTACAAACACGTTGCTGCCATCAGATTCACTATTAGCTCATATTTTCCATGAAATGTCTTAGTTTCATCATCTGATATGTTGTTCCTGTTGCTCAGAGAATAGACTTTGCTTGTGTACAAGTCATTTCATGGTCTAGCACCACAGTATATCTCTACCACGCTAGAACGTTATGAACCACCCTGGCATCTGAATTTAATTATTTTATTTTTATATTGATTTTAATCTTTAAATGTTTTATTTACTTTTTTGTTTTAATTTTTTACTGTTAAATGTTTATATTTGTGTTTGCATTGAGATGCTTTTTCTGTAGGCATTTTGTAGGAAATGTGCCTTTTAAATAAAATAACCTTGTCTTGCTTTTATGTCCTGTTGGAAAGAAAACAATAGGTGTTGAAATTTGAGATTTATTTAAAGTTGTGGTTGTAAAAGTATAAAAGTGAGTATATTTTAAGAGTAGAATGGGAGGCCATGGAACCAGCTCCCATGCACTGAGCACTTCCGTCCATTTTCATCTCTCTGCTCCTCATTTTCAATGTGTAAATATATGACATCAATGGTGTCATTAACTTGTATTTCTCTTCTTCTTTTTCAGCCGGTCTTGCTGGCTAAAAGTTGTGCTGCTTGTTGACCTCTCTTTCCTGTCCTCTCCACCTCCGACCGGTCCAGGCAGATGGCTGCCCTCCCTGAACCGCTTGCCCGAGGGTTTTTCCTTCCTGTTAAATGGGACTTTTTTATTTCCACTGTTGCCTGCCGCCCCGTCCCTCAGGATGAGGGATTGAATCAAAAACTATTTTAATGCAACCTGTTGGTTTTTCTTGGCCAAGCTATCATTTTAATGAATTTGGCTTGTATGAACATAGTCATTGTAAATAAATCTGAATTGAAATTAATTTAATTAAATTTAAAATGATATTAAATGAAGATAGTTCTGTGGTTGTTAGAGAAGAACTTGAATGATAGTTGCTACACAGCATCCATATGGAAACGTTTTCTCCTTTAACATGGGTAGACTGTATCTAGTCATTTGCATGTGCATGTAACAGAATAGTTTCAGGTAAGAAATAAATTTTAATATTGCTTTTAGGTGAGTTTAGTTTCAGATCAGCCATGTTTCCTGTCATTAACATTGCATCCTTTGTCTAGAGAGCTGCTGTGTTTATTGGCCTTTTGCAGTGTTCTATAGAGATATAACACTGGCAGGTTGCTGGTTTAAGACATCCATGCACACCCATGACCAATTTCAAAGCACAACATGTATGTTTTCTAACTGTGAGAAGCAATCAAATAAAAGCTATGAAGGCACAGAGAACATGCAAAGTGTTTCTAGCTTTCCATTTTAATATTTTCTGACATCATCAATAATACGGTCTGATGCAGCCGTGCACTGCTCAGCATGTTGGCGGCTGCTTTCGGTCATTACTCAGCCAACCTACACGCACAAATACACTGCACACTAATATGCAAACTGAGATGTGATGCAGGTACTTTTGTCATTCTTGTAGTTTCACTTTACAATGATGCATTTGGGGCTCCTTTATGAAGTGGGAAATTTCTAAACTTACCACTATGTAACTTTAGAAATTTGATGCTGTCAAAAAGTCAACAAATAGGTGAATTCCACTGATATGAGTACAAGCTCATATCATAGTACAAGCTATAGTTCAATGCAGCACATGAGGAACATAAATGGTAATTAAATCAACATGACTTCTTCTCTGCTGCCATAATGTGGACCTATAAAATAAAAATCAGATTCTAGAGCATCAGGTCAACATTTTAGGCATGATGTCTTCACGTGATGGAAGGGACCAGTGCTTAGACTTTCATGAATAAAAATTGAAAAATCCAGCAGTTACTTAGTTCGGTAAAGCTCACAGATGCATTAACTTTTCAGACCTGTTCAGTCACATTTCTCCTTCTTGCATTAAATCTAGCAACCTTGAGGACTGTCACTTACCATTAAGCAAGACAGGTTTATTGGTAAAGCGCATTTCATGTATAAAACTTACTGCAAGTGCTTTACATAAAACATTAAAAGCATTACAGTGCGGTACAAAATAAACATTAAAAAGTACATTGAAATGGTAGAATTAAAACAAACTAAAAAGAAATTAAATATAAAAAGAACAAGTTAAAAAAGAGAGAAACAGAACTGAATACATATGGGGGGGTTCCACATGATGTAAACAATGTGAAATACATCATCATCATCATCACTGTAATCGCAATCATCATCACTGTCGTACATATGTAAAAAAATAGATTCAAAGATTAATAAAAAATAAATAAATAAACAAACAAAAACTGTGATAATAATGCGTCAACATGCCCAGCTAGTTAATATGTATGTAGGCACTTTTTTCTCTCTGTTTGAGCCCCTTAGCCAGGTCATGGTCATGGTCTAATTAAACGCCTAATTAAACCTAGTTAAAGTCCTAATTAAACACATTTATTACAACTGTCAAAATTAATGTGTTAATGCAAAGAGATTAGTTTGTGGAACATATAATTACTTAATTAATAGATAGGATGCATTTGTTCTGTCATAATCTGTGTTTATGATGCCTGTTATGTTCAGGGTGATGTCAGTCTGAAAATGCAGGGATATTAAACAATATGAAACCTTTAACTCTCCTAAGCTTGCAGGATTGTCAGTCTGCTTTTCAGCTTTTTGACAGTTTGATCAAATATAAAGCCATTTAATGTTTGAGTTCCCTTTTCATTGACTTCAACTTTTGACTTCAGTCCTGGATTGAGGCTAAAAAAGTGCCGTTGAACACAAGCAACTTCATCTGACCTGTCAAATAAAAGACTTTCACTATCAGTGACTCAGGCCCCCACCCATTCCTCCTCCCAGGAGGGAGTTACTGGAACTAATTTACTGTCCAGGGTGGTACAGGATGTTGTCCACCAGCCATCCTGTTTTACGTCAAAGCAGGAAAAGCCTCTTTATGACTGTCAAGATTGAAATTAGTGTCGCAGTTGCTTGTTAGGAATGTTAATAAAAAAGACTTCACTGGTTTATGTTGCATCTTCCAGCTCCCTGCTGCTGTCAACAAGCCCCTCAGGTGTTTGTGTTGAGTCACAATGCTGGAATAAATCTCACTGAAGGGGTTGTCGGAGCTCTGTGAGGCATTTAAACGCCATGTCTCATGTTTTACAGAATAAATTTGATTTGTTGTTTAAGTAATTTAGCTTTTGCTGAGTAGAGTTGCAGGAAACTCCAACAGTAATCTACATCATTTTATCTGATGGAATGTGGACCCGTCTAGACTCTGTTTACATGGGTGAAAATTATGGCTCACAGTTGCCTAAATTTACAGTACAGAACGTCTGGAAAGTATTCACAGTGCTTCACTTTTTCCACATTTTGTTATGTTACTACTTTATGCCAAAATAGAATACATTAATTTGTGTCCTCAAGGTTTTTTTTTTTTTAGATTTTTGCAAATGTATTAAAAATAAAACACTAAGAAATCACATGTACATAAGTATTCCTGTCTCGGAGGTCTACAGACAAGTCCTTTAACTTCATGCTTGGTTTCTTAGTGTTTTATTTTTAATAAATTTACAAAAATCTCTAAAAACACATTTCTTCACATTGTCATTATGGGGTATTGAGGACAAAAATGAATTTATTCCATTTTGGAATAACGCTGTAACATAACAAAATGTGGAAAAAGTGAATATTTTACAAATGTACTGTAAAGCTCTTCTGCTCTTTTCTTACTAGTTACAGGAAAAAAATGGATTCCTTAAATTGGATTAGATGCTGTCTGGTTACATTTTAAGTAACATTTTGGCCTTAAAGCTGTTTGGAGTACAAACTGGAAAGAGTGCATTATCAGAGGAGGGTTCGTGGTATCTACTCTCTAAATTTTTATATTCCTTAAGGAAATTGTTTTCTGACAACATGTGTTTATGTTCAGCTATTATAACATCTGTTGGATTTATGATTTCAGTGTGCTGGGAGCACTGTGACACAGTGGAAGCATCATTTGTCATTTCCTGCTGTTATTTTGCTCCAGAGAAGACGGCCCTGTTTCTGAATCCTGTTCACATCTGGCTTCTTTTTTGCGTGATCGAGCTTTAACCTGCATTTGTGGATTTCAGGGTGAACTGTGTTTACAGATAGTGATTTCTGGAAGTCTTCCTGAGTCAATACAGTGGTTTCCAATAGAGAATCATGTTTGCTTTTAATGCAGAACATTGCCAGCATTCAGTCTTGTCCCATGCACACAGAGATTCCTCCTGATTCTCTGAATCTTCTGATGATATTTTACGCTGTCGCTGGTGGGATCTTCAAAGTCTTCATTTTTCCATTAGAGGATGCCTCTCTTAAATGCTCCTTTTATACCCAGTCATGTTGCCAATTAACCTAATTAACTGTCAAATGTTCCTGAAGCTTTATTTTAATTTGTACCAGTTACTTTTTCAGCCTTTTGTTGCTTCTGTTCCAACTTTTTACAGACGAGTTACTGCCATCAGATTCACTCTCAGCTCATATTTTCCATCAAAGGTAAAATGTCTCAATTTCATCATCTGATATGTTGTTTATCTTCTACTGGGAATAAAAGATGAGTTGATGTGATTTGAAAATCATTGTTTTTATTCACATTTTACACAGCATCCCATCTTATTTGGAAATGGGACTGTATATCTGTTTATTTATTTACTGATGTTTTCTGTGCTCTTTGTGTCAGTTCTTAGTCATCCTGTTTTCTGTAAACATTTGTGACAGAAATGAACCAGATTTTCTTTCAGCTGCAACAGTTTATTCTGTCCAGTTGGTATTAGTGATCAGATAAGGAGAAGAGGGCAACTAACAGCAGCTTTAATGGATCACTAAACACTGATCTCAGCTGATGGTAGAAATTAAACCAACAGAACATGCATACACGGCCCAACATAAGTGAAGTACTGGGAGATTAAATGAGCCTTCTGCTCTGTTGCTGTTTATTTTTCCAGCTCTGCACCAGCCCTCCAGGGTAAAGCAAAAATAGACTGTAGAAGAAGTCTCTCTTCCTCTGGGAGAACAAGGGTCACCATCGTTCACCCTCTAAAGACGAGCTGCGTTCCTCCTATCAAATCTACTAAAGCCACATGTATGTATACTGTACCAGATTGTAGCTTTACCCCCATACCGGTGAGAGACAAACAATCATCTGCTGGGTTCCTACAGTACTCACAGCTCTACCAAAGGGCATTGTTCTCTTTTAAATACTTTTTTCTGTTTTCCTTTTGGAAACTTGTTTATATAATGAGCAGGGTCAGAATCAGAGGAAGCCTATGAAAAATATTTGTGGTTCCAAAACTGGATGCAGACCTCAAACTCTTTTCCTCTCCTCTGTGAGCAGGTGTTGACTCATAATTGGACCTGCACTTATCCTAGTCTGGTCACGCTGAGATAAAAAGATCTGCAGTGAAAAGTGTGGCCAAGAGTGGTCATTTAATATCATTGAACTGTAGGGTATTGGCTAAACACGCTTTTGATTTCTTTTTTTAACTGATGCATGCGTCATGCATGTCTTTGGGCATCTTTGGATTGTGGAAGAAGCTGGAATATCTGGAGAAACTCCACCCAGAATGGTTCCTGCCCACAGAGGTGTAAACCACAACTTTCTTACTGAGAGGCAATGGTGGTCTCATAAAAATATAAGCATGAGTTTGGATTTGCAGACAGTTTGGGTTTTTTCTGGTGATGGAGCCGAGCTCTGCAGTTCAGTCACAGGTATTTAAAATCCCCTGAACTAAAAGCTTGTCAGAAACTCATCCCCTATGAATTCCTCATTGTATCAGGTTAATGACGTTGAGTGTCTCATCTGTGTTGCTGCAGCTGATCCTGCTCACAGGGAGGAAATAAAACATGGGGAAAGATGTCTGGAGTTCCCCCATGCAGTACCATGTCCTGGAAAACAGGATTACTACGACCTGGATGACCAAGCGGTAGTGTAACAACTGGCTGTTTTTCTTTTCTCAGAAAGAACAAATTATTATCAGCTGTACTTTTCATGTGAAAAACACAAAACTACAAAAATATAGCTTTGACACAGGAAATGGTAAATGACCTCACCTCCCAATCTGTGTCCCACCAAGACTTCAACCTCAACATGTCTCAGATGAGCCTAACAGAGGACCTCCACATACTGTACATCTGCACCATCAGTAATGTTGCATCTTGAGTCTCTTTAGACCCAGCAGTTACGTCGGTCTCACACTTGATGAGTTTTTCAAACAGATTCAGTTCAGCTGTTTTAGTTTTGATGGGAACATGCGTCTACTTTGGAGCACCTTGTTTAAAGAAACAGGGAGTAACACCATAATCCATCGCCAGCAGACACTCGCTTTACCTTAAAGGTCAGGCTTCAAACTTTCCTCCTGGTAAATCTCATGGCTAAAGCTGAGAGCAACGTTCAGTTCTGGTTCTGGTTCTGATGGAGGTTTTTCTCTCCCTGTCTTCTCGTGCAGCTCAGGATTGAATTAAAGAGAAGATCTGATGGAATCCACTTGTTATAAGTACTTATTTTTATGAAAAAGATTATATGAACACGGTTATTATAATCTGGAATAATATGGATCATATAATGGATTTGTTTTAACTGGATTATGATCGGACTATAATTAGATTGTGTCTGTAAAACTGCCTCGAGATGACTGTGGTGAGTTGTGGCTCATTACACCTGTTGTTATTACCATCATTTATCATAATGCTAACATTATTAGCAAGTTTCATGTGTTTGCTCATGCACCCTGGACTTACTCATAGCAACAACTGACAAAATGAGAAGTGATAAGATCAAAAAGGGTATTTTGTATCCCTCTCAGAGGGACAGGAATGCTGCAAATACTTTCTGACAAGAAAACACACACACTGTAATGTCCACAGAAAGAGTTAGCTTGCTAGCATAGCTAAAAGAGCCTACAGCTCCACAGAATGCATGAAGTCATACCAGAAAATGCTCATGTAAATAAGGGTGTTAGTGATTCAGTCGTATTTCCATCTGTTTCGTGTAAAGAAAGTGTCTCAGGCAGGACTGCAGTGGAGATGAAAGAGCATGTTGACCTATGTGTGTGTTTAGTGATTGCCTGTGCCTTGCTCCATGATGTCTACCCTCACTGAGTGGCAAATTGGAAGCAGACAGCATCCTATTATTCATCGGCAGTCATCCCTCTACCCCCACTCAGCTCTCACTTTCCTGATTTATTATCAGGATCATGAAATAGGTCAGATGTGACTTTTTCCCTACACATGATGTGATAATATGCTTGATATATTCTTATTGTGCTGCTTTATGTCTTGATCTGTTTTGAAGCAACATGGAGGGCAGCAGAAATGTAAACAGGAAACAAACTCAAGACAATGGTATCATGCATCCGGCATCTGCTGTTTCTGCAAAAAAAGTAAAAGAAAGAGCATATTTACTTAACTTGCTCTGAAGTCTTTCCAAGAACATTGTGTGAGATTTAGTTCAGCTGTTTTATTTTTACAAGCAGGAGACTGATGAGCAAAGTCTTAAGCATATGGTTGTGAGATAAACACAAAGCCAAGCCAAATTTTTCATTTTATCGGCTGTTTACAAAAGCTGAGGAGTCTGCTGACTGAGGTAAAGTTAAGCTTAATGGCAAAAGGAAGTTTGTACGGAAATGCAGCAGGATTAGGAATTTTTCTCCTGTTAGGTAATCTGGATGTTTAACATATGGCTTGATATTCTTACCTGTTGTAGTTTTCAGCAGATCAGTTAGGCAAACAGACAAATAAACAAACAAACAAATAAATGTGGAGGTTGACAGGATTATAGGGATATTGGTCTTTCCAAATCCAAGATTTGGAGAAAAAAAATTACTTATTGTTGTTCTAGAATAGTCTAGACAACAATACTATAGCTTAAAGTTCCTGATTAGATTTTCACAAGATATAATGGTCTCTAGGATGTCATCATTAACCCTGTAGAAGAAGCTGAGTACAAGGTAGTGGTCAACTGTGGAGAAAAGCCCCTATTCTGAAACACAATACAAAATAGATGATTGAGGATTTTTGGAGGAACAGGAGTAAGCAAAGGAGAGGAGATGAAGGTGGTGGGGATTTTAATCTCTTCTATTAGTATGTGGTGGTGAATTTAATCAGCTTTGCAGCATCTGTTGGGGAAACACAACCAGAACCAGAGACTTAAAGAAACTGAACAAACTGAGAAGTTCTGGTTTTGTTCTGGGGAGAACTCTGGAGCTCCTGGAGAATTTATTCTAAAATTTGCATCGAATTAGAGGTTCATTTGCAGTGGTGTTGATGCAGACAGGTCTAGCTTCATCTCCTCCAACTGACACAGACCTTTTAAAGTTTAAAGTGTTGCCTTGGCTTTGAATTGCATTCTTATGGTTAAAAGAAATCCACAGTCCTGAATTAAGGAAGCTAAGAAGATCTGGAAAAATGGGTAGAATTATTCAGTCTATCATCAATCTGTGGTATTGAAAACAGTATGAAGTATAGATTATTCTCCTTTGTATCAGTATCAAGATTGAAATTCTAGTATTGTCTAGCTAAGTCTTTAGCTGTTTGTGATCCTATCTGAGCTAAAAGTGGAGCAAAAAATGGATTTAAATTTATCAGTTAGCAATAAAATCTTCACTTTATTGAATGTCAAAACAACTTAGTATCTTATGATACAGCTCATACACACCGCACCATACACTGCAATGGATTCAGCTCTTAGTGACCAAGCTTCATAGGAGCTTAAAGATCTTAGAGTTCAATATTTTTCTCATTATTCACTCTCAGACTGCAGATTTTCTGCTGGTCCCTAAAGGTTTTATAAGTAAAATGGGAGGCAGAACCCTCAGTTATCAGACCCCTTTCTCTGGAACCAGCTCTCAGTTTGGCTTTAGGTAGCAGACACCCTCTCTACCTTTAAGATCATCTTCAAACTTTCCTTCTTGATAAATCTTATAGCAGGTCTGGCTTGGTGACCCTCATCCATCCCTCTAGTGCTGCTGCTATAGGTCCAGGCTGCTGGCGGACATCCCATGATGCACTGGGCTCCTCTCTGATCTCTTTACTCTCCATGTAGAAACATCTGACATCGCGGTTGTCGTTCGTGTTTTTCTTCTTCTTTCCCTGGCTGAAAGTCCACCGGGTCTGAGAAGTTATCTAATGGAAGCAAATGCAGATAAAACTATATTTTTATAAGATTGTTTAAAAAAAAAAGTATGTCTTAACTGAGCATAATTGCATTATTTTTATTAAATGTTGTCACATTAAAACATGTAATCCATGTATCATTAATTTAATTCTTTTTTCAAAAATAAAAATGCATTCAAGTTACAAAGGGTTTTCGCATCTGTGGCTGCTTTACTAACAAGATCAACTTTTAATTAATAATATGTTTTGTTTTTGACTTTGTTGTACCACCCCAGCAATGAAATATGGCTCATCTAAATTAATAAATCCTGGTTTCCCCAAAAATTCCCCTCAGAAAGTGTTTATCAGTCACAAAAAAGAACCAGTCTCCTTCATACGGTCAAGTCATTAGTCATTTTAATACCTCTGATTTCCAATCAACTCTTTGTTTGCCGGGCATTTACTCATCTCCAGCCTTCTGCCACCGTGGGCTTTCCAGGCAGACTGACTGATGGACCGAGAAACTAATCCTACACTCATCCTGACCAAAGGGCAAAAAGAAATTAAATAAAGTCAACTCAAGCTGGAGGAATGCTGCTCTGGCCTGCATGATAAATGACAGACATGTTGGAGGAAACTCCTTCCCACCTCTGCACTCATAATCTTTCCTACAGAGTTTAACTCTGTATTTGTTAAGAACGATGCAACCAGACCACACACACATTCTCCTCTTTTAGTGAAGAGCCAACTGATTCAGGTCAGTGAACGTCTCTGTGACAGGCTGTTTGGATTTGAGGATGTTTCATTACTTTTTTAAAAAGGTTCATCAGTGATTTTCAGATGAACTGTTGAAACCTTTTAGTGTGTTTAGTCCGAGCTCAAGTGTCCTGCATGTAAGGGTCAACAGTACAAGTAGAGTAAATCCAAACTACGAAATGTAATAGTTTCTTTGTGAGAGCTCAACTCTGTCACAACTTACAGCAAAATTAAATTCCTTTTTCCCTTTAAATCTACGCTCATCAACCCTTTATCAGTTCCACCTTGTAGTACTGGTTTGGACCCCTTTTTCCTCCAGAACTGCCTTCATTCTTGGTGTGACAGATGGAACCAGGTGTTGGAAACCTTCCTCAGAGGTTTTGCTCCATATTGACATGACAGCATCACACAGTTGCTGCATCCATGATGAGAATCTCCCGTTCC
>JBAGKP010000017.1:24889045-24902156 GCA_037177255.1 Melanotaenia maccullochi
AAAATGGGCACATTTGATTCCTCATGTGATCGGATCGGTGATCGGTTTTTTAAAGCTCTCTGATCGGTGATCGGCCTTTAAAATCCTGATCGTGTAAAGCCTACCAAACGTGATGGTAATATACATGAAAAAGTATGCAGTCATTTTTCTAGTAATTATGGTTTTACTCAGCCTTTCAACACAATTTAAACTGGGGCTGTCAGAAGAAACGCGTTAACGTCGTTAATTATTTTATGTTATTAATTCTGTTAAAATTTTTAACAGAATTAACGCATGTGCGGCATGATAATCCCCATACATCCATCATTTCTTCATGACGGTGGGACGCCGCGATGTAAAAGATCAGCCGGCTGGTTCGATGGATGGATTTGAGAACAAACACAGCATTAATGGAGGGACCCATGGACGTCGCCTTGGTGGAGAATAGGGGTGTATTAAGACAAACTCTTTTCGCGGTGAGAGGGTTCCACACTTACACTTTTCCCGCATTATTTTTTAAATTTATCGTGCATTTGCACCAACGTGTCTGCTCTAGAGGATCTCTGCTCATCTTTGTGTTTCTGCAACAGCTGCTTCTTCTCTCTCCTCTCATGTTGCTCCATGAATGACGACGGCTGTCGGTGATCAGCTGATCGACTTTTCTCTTTTGTTGCGTGTGTTTATGGATCAGCTGAGGGAACTAGCAGTTCATGGTTCACACCATCACATATCTACCTCAAACTATTGTTGCTGGTAGGACCTTCTCTAACACAGTAGCTGAGTAAAGCATGTAGCTGACGACAAAGTAGCTGTGGAAAGGATTTTAGCTATGCAGGGGCGGGTCTAGAAGATTTCTGACAGGGGCCCAGGCACTGACCAAGGATGGGAACAAATTAGATCTTTTTTAGGTCGAGATTTTATGAAAAATTGAATTATTACAACTAAAGTGATTAACTTATGTAAAAAAGTGAAGAAAAACTTATATAATTTATCAGCAGGTGTTTACTTTGGGTGATGCTGTTGTAGGACTTTTATCACTGCTGCACAAACACTCACACTTCAATAATAAAAGGAAAACCTGTTTTTATCCAGATCATCAGTTTTATCAGTTTCTTCATCAATGTTGGCTGTTTAAAGTCACATATGCTGTTTTTTTATTTTATAATTAATTTAAAAAAAGTTTTAATTCAGAATTATGATCTAGAACATGGTTGAGATGTTTTAGGACAGCATATAGAAGTACATTACATGCTGCATTTAATGACCATTGGACAGCTGATGTTTACCCAAGAGAAGGTCAATTAACAGTAAATATTTGTAAGCATCGGTTCTTTCTGTTGACACAATACAGTAAAAACGGGCTAATTTCAGCCATAGTCGCGAATGGTGATTAATCATGATTAATTCATTTGAAAGCTGTGATTGATCTGATTAAAAATTTTAATTATTTGACATCCCTAATTTAAATGTTATATTTTATAGCATTTACACATTTAACGGAGACTGAAATGGAGACTGGAGGCTGTGTGTTCCTGCTACATCATTTGAAATCAGTCACGTAACCTGAACGCACATCTGCTGATTTATTGAAAATTTTAAATAAAATATATAAAAAGGAAAGATGCATGTGAAAACCTGAAAAGAAGAGGAATGCTCACCAGACTCCTGTTTGATCTGAATGGTGGGTTTGGCTCCTGGTGGAGTCGTGGTGGTCTGGGACTGACCCAAACTGGAAGCTCCTAAAGGTGAGCTCTGCTGTAGCTGTTTGGGGGACTGCTGCTTGGGGAACTGAGCCAGGATCTGAGTCGGGGAGCCAACCAGGGTCTTGGGTGAAGGAAGTCTGGCTGATGCAACCTTCACTCCAGCTGAGGCTGCACCTGCAGGAGCGAGCAAAGGACCATGAGGCTACAGCACCAACCAAACACCAGAAAAATGTGTAACACTGTACACTGTGTAAAATATAATAACAGAATACAATAATTAGATCTGTTTTTAGAAATGAAGGATGCAGCACCCTCTGGAATAAAGAGAAGAAGCTTGTTGCTGTTGACCTGAATATCCAACTAATCTTATATTTGCTTTGTTTCTAGGTAAAATCTATCTTTAATAACTGTATTTGTTGTTTTTTTTGTTTAAACAGTTAATACACTGCAAAAAGTCACCACCTGGATTTATCTAAGCAACTAGGTAAGAGCTGCCCATTGGATAATCGGAGGCTAATCATCACTGCATGGAAGATGTTTCATCTGGGAAAAACTAACCAATGTGGTGAGCAGCTTCTAATTTAAACAAACGTGTGTGAAGACACATCCAATAGTTGTGGAAAAGATGTAAATCTGTGTCAGAAGGGTTAGATCATTGGCATCAAGCAGAGAAAACACCTGAGATGCAGAAACTACTAAAACTGGGTTCAGAACTATTCAACACATTATTAAAACTGGAAGGATAGTAGGGAAGCGTCGTCTTCCAGGAAGCGGTCAGAAAACATCCTGAATGATGGTGATCGTGATCACTTAGACGTTTGGCGAAGAAGAAAACAGCAGTAGAACTCAGGACTGTGTTCAATAGTGGAAGTAAGAACATTTCTGCATGAGCAATGTGAAGGGAACTCATGGGACTGAACAGCTGTGTAGCTTTAAGAAAACGACTAATCAGAGAGGCTAATCGGAGAAAAAGACTTCATTTTGCCAGGGAGCATAAAGACTGGACTCTGGAGCAATGGAAGAAGGTCATGTGGTCTGATGAGTCCAGATTTACCCGGTTTCAGAGTGATGGGAGCATCAGGGTAAGAAGTGAGGCAGATGAAGTAATTCAGCCATCATGCCCAGTGCCTACTGTACAAGCCTGTGGGGGCAGGCTATGGTCTGGGGTTGCTGCAGTTGGTCAGGTCTAGGTTCAGCAACATTATGTGTCAAAAGAATGAGGTCAGCTGTCTACCTGAATACACTTAATGAACAGGTTATTCCATCTTCCCTGACGGCACATCCATATTCCAAGATGACAGTGCCAGGATTCATGGGGTTCAAATTGTGAATGAGCGGTTCAGGGAACAGGAGACATCATTTTCACACATGAATTGGCCACCACAGAGTCCAGACCTAAACCCCATTGAGAGTCTTTGGGATGTACTGGAGACGGCTTTGCACAGTGGTCGAACCCTCCCTTCATCAACACAATATCTTGGTGAAAAATTAATACAACACTGGATAGAAATAAATCTGGCGACATTGCAGAAACTTATTGAAACAATGAATGATTAAAGATAAAGGAGGTCCAATAAAAATATTAGTGTGTGCGACTTTTTTTTGTACAGCCAGCGCATTTCTTGCTTCAACTTGCAAACCTGACATCCCCTTTATTCAGTAAAGTTCACACCTCAGTTCACTTCAATTCACCTCAACAAACAACTGTAGGTAAATTTAGGGATTTTTCTGCCCTCTTTACTGGCTGTCTAATTTGAAAAGTGCTTAGTGGGAAATTAAAGCAGGTTTCTGGCCCAGCAGCTGCTGCATGCATCACCATGTCAGAAAATAGCAGCAACATGAGGGTTATTCAGGCAGAATGAGTTGTTCAGGCACTATCACTTTCTGTCTGAAAATTCTATTTATAAACAGCAAAAACAGTAAAAGTACCTAGCAATAAAGTGACAATCCAGCAACCAATTACTGGCATGTAATGTAGAAGTTTGCGGAGTGGTAAACGCACAATGAAAGCATCTGTGCTGACTGTGTTATTCTGTGTGAAATATGATCCATGGTGGTGAACTTATCTCTCATCATATTGCTGTTAATGTCCATGGATTTATAGAACTCAGCCTCAATCTGTCATTTAATTATAAAACGTAATTACTGTTTGATATTACAAAGCTGACTTTGGATTACACAAGTGCTTTTCTTTTAGTAATGACAGTAGGAGTAGAGGAAAATATTTTTTTATAGTATTTTATACCTAATCTTCTTTTATTTAAGCCAAATGCTGAGTAATTAAACTATAAAGTGTCTTCCTCTAAAGTCAAAGTTAATTTTATAGAAAGTTTGAGTTATTGTTGTTACAGGAAAAACCTACACGAAGCCACAGTTGACATGACCACTGACGGCGTGGACGACACCACAGTGGTCACAGCGATGGTGTTGGGGGAGGGGCTGGAGCTGGCTGGGAAGACCACCGTCTGTTTCTGGGTGGGCGTAGTCAGCATGGAGGTGGAGCCCAGCTTGGATATGGTGGCGTTGTTGTGGGCGTGAGACTTGGACAAGATGTTGGGCACAAAGTTGGAGCTGGGGGATGTCGTTACGATGATCACCTGATCAAACACACCAGAGTTTAAATGTGCAGGAGAGACATGTTTTGAAAGCTTAAAGCAAAGGAGAAGTGTAGCTTACCTTCTGAGTGGTGGTGCTGGTGGTCTGGATGGCAGGCTTGGTGAAGGTGATCTTGACGGGGGACAGGTGAGGCGGCAGAGAGTTGGCGATGCTCTGCATGATGTTGCTCATCTTGGGGCTGCCACTCACAGGAAGGGTGATGTTCTTGGATACAGGCGGGGACACCTTGGAAACCTCCTTCAGCATCACCGGAGACGAGCTGGACGAGTTGGTGCGTCTTCGCTTGCGAGGCTTCTCGTCTTCGTCAGAACAACTAACACCTGCAAGGAATGGAGTGAAACGTGAGGGATTTTACTGGCATACGAAGTGCTTTAGTGATAGCTTCACATCACTAATCATATCTCCACTGGCAAGTTCCTATTCAGTTCTACCAAATACCCTGTAAAACTGACTCTGAACTTTAACTCTGAACTCTGAAGTTTAAGTGATATTATTAGTAATAATTTATGTGCAGACGCTGTCTCTTTATGTTGCTGAATGAACACTTTCAGACCAGCTGATGCACACAGAAAAACAATTTCAACTCATCATGAGAGACGATGTGTTGAAAAAGCTTCAATCCCAGACTGCCAACCAGTTTAAAGACTGGAACTGGGTGGATCATTTCTAAATCAGAAGTCCTGATAAATGTCCATAAAGATATTTAATAGGTTTGCTGCTTTTAGAAGAAGATTTATGGTGCAATCATTTAATAATAATTAGACTGGTCTTATAGTTCCCCCTTCAGGACAATCAGTAGATTGTCCTGTGAAAAACGACAGGTATTTGCATTTTGCACTGGTGGATCGTAATCAGGTTGTAAGTAGAGTCTTTGAACATGACAGGAACAATTTCTTAGAAGATCCTGAGTATCATGGTGGTAGGGCCAAAACAAGCTCCTCAAACAGACACTGTCTTATGGTTATCGGACTGCAGTTAACTTTAGTAAAGGCCTTAATTTGGGTTGTGGACCGGCCAAAAGGATCTGTCAGGGGTGTCCAAGTCCGGTCCTCGAAAGCTACTATCCTGAACTTTAAATGTATCTGTCCTCCAACACACCAGAATCAAATGACTCATTACCAGGCCTCTGCAGAGCTGAATGGCATGTGGATTAGGGAATTCAGCCATTTGATTCAGGCATCTGTGTGAGGGGCATAAAGAAAACAAAGGTCTTCAAAGGTCTCCTCCAACACCATAAACTTGCTTGTTTAAAGTTTTCAAGGGATAAAGGTTCAGCAATGGGTTTTTTATGTTAGCTGATGGCTTCCTGCGTTAATAGTATGAGAAAAAGATCCAACTGGAGGGGTCATGATCTGGGTGCTTCTTCCATTCTTCCTGCTTTTAGTTGTGCAGGGGCGTCAAATGGCGGCTGGTTATGTGGAGATGATGCAGCGGCCATTTGTAACTGTTATGACCACGTCAACGAGACGCCTGCCTGATGAAGAACTTCTTCCAGTAGAGTAACATTGCTCTGTTGGACCATCCCAATCTAAATCCCAGAACGTTTGGAGACGGACAACAAGGGAAGTTTAAAGACCGGACATCAGTTCCAGACTTTGTATGTCATTCATGTAGCCATCACATGGAGTAATGTTGCCACCAGCCTCCTGTAAACACTCAGATTGAGCATCCCTAGATGGAGCTTCCAACAAGAACAGCAGAGCTACTCCTACTTTTAAACTTTAGGCTCTGTTTTTGTTTAATTTTACTATGCTTTTAAACTTTTTATAATTTGATGAGTAGCCTTGTTTCAGTTTAAATGCAGTTTTCATTAAATTGTCTATTCTTTTCCTTGGCTGTAATATTTTGTTCTAGAGGGTATATATAAAGGAAGCAAAGACCTCTCACCAACATTCCCCAAGGTTTGGCCAAAATAAGCTTAAGACTAGAGAAAGTATCCAATCCATCGTCATTTTGCATATCAGAGTATAAATAAAGAACATGTGTTCAAATGCTACACTTTAATGTGTCGTCGTTATGTTGTTGCTGAGGATAAAACTGTTCATTTAGTTAGTTTAGCTAATTTGAGGTTGTTGACACTCACTCTTCACGTAGACGGTGCTCCCACTGGGCAGCACCACCACGTTGGATGAAGGGCTGGCGGGTCGTGGAGATTTCACTGTGGCTCCTATGGGACCGCTCGATGCTGTAGCACTGGTAGAAGTGGAGGTTGTGCTTGTGTAGGAGTAACATACAACAACTGCATGGAAGACAGCAGACACAAAGATCATTTAATGTGCAGGGTCAAACAGCAACTTTAGTGATGCTAACAGAGAACGCACACCGATGTCATCAACACACAGAACTTTGGGACAAACACGCTGCTTTGAGGAAACAGAGTCCTGCATGACGAAGCGTGATTAACATATCCCGGATATCTGGCTGTTACCTGGCTTGACTTACCCAGACATTCATGATCTGGATAAGCAGTATAACGAAGCTAGTTATCAACTTGGTAATTCAACTCAAGGTTTTCCATCTAGATCAGTGAACGCTCACATAAAAGGGGCGGAGTTTGTGGCGTCTGACCAATCACAGATGTGGCGAAACCCTGCAGAGTAGCTACTTCACCATGGAGGAGCAGACAATTATTCTTCAGAGATATGAAGAATGTAAACACATCATCCAGGCCAAAAGCAACACTGTTACCATAGCAACAGTGAGAAGGGAATGCTGGCAGAAAACTGTTGACTTTGTAAATGCATAAACTGGTGAAATTATACGATATTAATTAATCGTACAATATAAACGGACATCACTCTGATCACTCAATTTCCCTTTATTACAGCACAATGGTTTCAGGCAGAGCTTCCTCACTTTCCTTTTTAATAAACCTCTGCCTAGGTGTAGGTTATGTTTTTCTGTCTGTCTGTTAGCAACACAGTATAAAAAAATATGGGTAGATTTTGGTTAAATTTTTAGGAAATGTCAGAAATGGAATGAAGAACAAGCGATTACATTTTGGGATCATTTGGGATAGAGATCATTTAACCATTAGAGCTTCACCATGACGGCAGGAGTATTTGTGGTTCCATAAATTCATGATACTGCAGTTCTGCCATTAATGACCATTATTATTAATGTCATTATTTCAGCTGCAACGCTGGTGGAGCTAAACAGACTTGGGAACAAGTCAAGAACAAAGACAAAAACGTTCTTTAAAGCGGTCAGTGTCAAGGTTTCATTTCTTCATCAAAAGGATGCATCTGCTCCTAAAAGCTCTCTCTCTCTCCTAAGACTCCTTTCACAATCCACGCACCAACATCGACGGGATCTTCTAAAAATGCGCGGCCATTTTCAAAAAGAGTTGATTGGTCAGGAGGTGGTGTCTTTATACTTGTTGAACTTTTATCCAGAACGTAACCTGCTCTGGAGCAGGTTAGCTGATCAGCATTAGTTACCATGGTGATTGACCCCGGTAAGAAGTGAACCAGCTTCGTAGTACATAAAACCCAGAGTTGGCCCTGAAGCTGCCTGGATAAGAGAAAATCCAGCTTCGTCCTACAGGCCTCTGACGTTCTGTTTACAGCAGTTCCGCAGTGGTTGTTGTCTTTTTCTGAATTTTTGATGAGTATTTAATCTTTCCTTTGATTTGTGTCAGACACCAGCACTCTGCAGGAACTCCTTCAGCTGATGAGCTTCTGGCTGAGCGTGGGGTGAATGTGAAGGACAGTTTGGGCTTTAACACATTCAGGACTGTTCACTGGTTTCACAGCTTTCAGACTGTAACTCATCACATCCAGTTTTTGTTACGTTATTCTTCTTGTAATAAATAAATAAATAAATAAATATACTTTTAAATATGTTAGCTTGCCTTAATATTTTTAGCTTCTTTTGCTTAAACAAAATGTATTGAATAAATTATTTAATCCTGCTTATTTAGACAACTTTCTTTTTTCTTCATAAATCCCAGAATATATTCATTCATCAGGAATGAATCCACACAAACAAACAGATAATATGTTTGATTTCTGAATATAAGAACAATCAATGTGTCTGAGACTGAAACCGTTGGCAACGCATCTAAACCTGAACTCTTTTTTTGTCAAGCAGCTTGTGATGATCCAGGCATTGTGATGACTCTTCGCTCCTGCCCACCATCTTTCCAAAAGATGGTGGGCAAAGCCTCGGTGACATACAAATTCCTTTCATGACTTTACCTTCTTTGTTTCCCGTTTCAGCTGGCAGCAGAAGGGAAGCATTTTGGTTGGCTGTGGCGTTGGCCACAGCGTTAGCAGCGACAGTGAAGGCCGTCTGAGGGACCAGCCTCGGCATCAAAGGAACGAGCCGGCGTCCTTCAATGGACCATTCAGACGAGCTGTTGGGACCAGACATGCTGGAAAAGAAGCGATGCATCATTTTTAATCACAATCATGGCTGCAGTTGTTTTTTTTTAAACCATGCTTCAGTCCATATGACAAAAACACGATGACATCTAATGGACACACCCAACAAAAGAGACTTCCACTGACTGAATTACAAACTTTTTCACGTTCTACCTCCTTTTCATCTGGAGTCGTTTTCTCAACAAAAGTGTCAAAGATCAGTGCATCACTCCATGTTTAATAAAAAAAAAAGCAGTTATGACAAAACACTTGAATTATTGTACAGAAGATAATCGTTCTTCTCAGACACACACAATCATTTAACAAGGCAAACGTCAGCAGGTTGTTTTATGTTGCCTTTGTGTAAAACAGAAGACAATGAATTACAGAGCAACGGTGGCATGGAATGCATCACCAGACTTCTTGGTTTTAGAAAATGATGTGGTAAGCTTTAAAAAGAAGCTCAAACTACTTCTGTTTACTCGGCAGGAATAATATTGTCGGTTTAGAAGTGAACTATTGACTTTCTTTTCTTTTTTTTTTACATTGTTTTAAGAGTGGTGAGATAATGTAATTTCTTAGTTTGGAGAAGAAATGTAGTTACAATGCCATTGTTAGCTTTGTGTTATAGATGTTATTTTTGTACTTTGAGCAAGTTTCTTTGTGTTTAATGGTTGTGTGCTCTGCTGTATGTTATGTATTTTAATTAATGGATGTACTGAGTTAATGATTTTGTGGAGATCGCAGGAAGAGTAGCTTCTGTGAAATGACAGCAGCTAATGGGGATCTAATAAATAAACCAACTCCATGCAGCGCTCTCACTGGTTGGTTAACGGACTTCTAGCACAGCACCACTCATAAATGTCTTCCTAAATTCTTGAAACTGCCTGGATTTAGTTGTCCACACAGATTTCTAACAGTATGAGGTCGAAGTGACAAACATATCACCACATCTATCACCTGGAACAGTTCCGGCTCAGTTTTATGGGAATACTGCCATTTTTCTAATTAGCATTAAAGCAAATGCACAGCTGAGGACAATGGGAATGTTTCAGCTTAAAAACAACTGGATGAAGGTGTTATACGGAAGAATAATTAGAATTCAGTCTGTGTGATTTAGTCATGTTTGTTGGTTCTGAACATGACCGCGCTCCTTCAGGACTCTTTTATTCTGTCCACATCCTCTATAAGAAACCTGCTACACGTGTATATATGTTTACCACAGTTACTAAAACTAGTGGGTTTTTCACAACTGCTGACTAAATTATTAAGCTGCTGAACCAGATGGTTGTTTTAGTAAACCAAACCACATAATTCCTCACTCAGAACCATCTGGAAAGTCATCTGTAGGAACCATATGGTGCCAAACATGCTCAGCAGTGACTGGGTGAAGCAACAATCCCGAGCTAACTTAACCAAGCACAGTGAACACGAGCCACACTGCGGACTTTAATCACACCTAAAACCCGTCCTAGGTTCTAGTAGATTGTTACTCGTACAGCTTTAAAAGAAAAGAAATCAATTATCCATTACAGTGTTCTTAATATTTGCTTTTAATGTTATCAAAGCATCACTATAGTTGCAGAGGTAGGATAATAAATGTGCACCTGCAACCAAATTTTCTCCCAGCGGAAACACGCATGAAGCTGAGCTAAACTAAAATTTTACTACTAGAAATGTCACGATTTTACGTACGATTAGTACGATTATTGCGAGGGAAATATTCATGACATTATGATTACCGTGATTATGACGTGGTAATTAATTTCACAACACTATAAAAGTGTAAAATCACATGAACCTTATAAGTCTTTAAATTTTATTTATTTCTATCTTCTGATGCCAACAAAATAAAATGGTAAGTAAGTAAAACTTTATTTATAAGTGCCTTTCAAGATATAAAAATCCCAAACTGCTTCACAAGAGCCAACAATGCATAAAAAAACAAGAGAAATGATTTAAAAACAGATTTAAAAAGAGATGTTTTAACTGGCTTTTAAAAGCAACCACATGAACCATCAAACCACCAGCAAAGTAAAGCAGGCAGCAAGTCCCATTCCAACCAAATCTCCTCCACTCTGTTAACAATAAATAATCCTGTATTAACGCTAGATTTCTCTCAGGTAAAACAGATGGAAAAGGCTAGAGCAACTCAACCTGGACGTCTTTGTAGAAACTACATTATAAAAATGGTTTTGACCATTTCTTTTCAACCAGAGTTGAGAATTTAGAAAGCCAGGAAAAACATCTAGCTGCGGTTTGAGACATAAATAATACCGGAACAGCAGAGATAAAGAAAAACCTTTTATAAGTTTTCCATTACACACTGACGACTAAAAATAAACATCAACTTCCCACCAAGCTGATCATGTTTGAATGGCTCAACTATCCATAAGTTAAGTAAATGTTGATTAACTCGTGTTGCGCTCAGGTCGTTTACAGGCTGGTGAATCGTCCTCCACAATGATGCCTCACCTTTTTTCTTTAATAACCCAAGAAATCTGACAGGGATGACTACATCCGTTAGTTTGAAGGGAATAACTTTGCCTTAGCTTCCCACTTTGGCACGCCCATGGGACAAAAACAAACCAACACAAGCGGTAGTCAGATGTTGTGTAACTTTGTTTTCATTGCGTGCATAAGTTGCACTGATTCACTAATGTGGTTCAGACACAATCCTTTATGGAAAGAAACAATATTGAAGAGTAGGGTTAATTAATTGTACATTTCATACTGTGATTAATTGAGCTATCAAGTACTCATGAGATTCCTGACATTTTATTTTTGGCGTCACCTGAGAGAGATGTAGAATGCATTTTGAAATCAACTTTACGATACACTTTAAGGACATGAATGAATAACTCGAGCTGACTTACTCCACATCCTGTAAAGAACCGATCAGAATGAGTGACACAAACAGGGCCACCTGCTGACTTACTGATACGCGATGGTGGTGAGGCGTTCATCATTGACAGCCCTGCGGACTTCTGCACGATGGCGCTCCGTTGAGATGCTGGGAGGATGTGGGGGAAAGGGAAAGGCGCATTTAAAATAAAGCAAGTTCTGTCCTGAGATTTAGCAATTTTTCTCCAAATTTACAAGATTGTGGAGGTTTACTAAAACCGTTACCCAAGGATTTTAGTGAGCTCTGCCAGCAGATCCTTCTTATCCTTTGTCAGGTCTCCTTGAGCTCGCAGAGCGCTGATGACCCCAGCATACGCCTCCAGCTCTGGAAACAAAACACACACACACATCAACACCAGGCAGAACTGCAGCCATAAAGGCACTCACACCAGTTTAACTGTTGTAAACATGATGTTATATTCTAAAGAGGTCTACACTTATTCTGTATTTGTTATATCTTACCCAGTTTACGGAGGACTCTTTTGCACTCATCTCTGCCCAGGTCAAGGATGGTGGGCCACACCACCGGCATGGTACCTGTCAGCACCGGCTTCTCCAGCTGAATCATTGGCTGAGAAGAAAACCAACACAAGCAGAAAGCCTGACTAAATATGTATGACATCAAAAAGCCCATGAAGATAGAAAAGTCAAAATTCCTTTAAATATTTTACTATATAAGATGAAAAAAATGCTCCTGACTGGCTCTTTTGGAAATGAAAAATTTTCCTCCAACTCCACAATAAATAAATAAGTACTGAGCTTTTTCTTCTCAAGAAAAATATTTCCAAGACAATTATCCATAAATTGCTGAGGATCATAGAATGAGAAAGTAGACAAACTCCATGTGAGCTGGTTTCTGAGATTAATTTAAGCTAATCTGAGTTAAAATTAAAGAAAAGTTTCCTTTTTTAAGGACACTGCTGTGATGACTGCTGATCAGAACTATAAATTGGACATTTGCAATTCTGTGCAAACTAGGGAAGAAAAGAAAATTCTATGTAGTTAAGAGCATAACTACTGAGACATCTATTCTTCAGTTTAATCACTGTTGATTTGTTTTTCTTTTAAATAGTTGAACCCAATCAGATCTACAAGCAAACAACCTCTAAAACCAGAGAACTTTCCTAAAGCCACTGAGCTGTTACAATCAGGTCGTTCACCAGGAGTCGTTGTGTTTTTAAAGTTAGGGATAGCATGAAGTGGCACAAGTCTCGATCAGGCTTCAAAGGTTAAAGCAGAAAGTGAGACACAGACATGCACCATTACCCAGTCGCTGGATTAATATAGCTGAGGCCACTGCTAAACACAAGCACATAATGAATTTATTAGATAAATAATAATAATAATAATAATAATAAAAAAAAAATGTGCAGTTTAAACTCATCACGGGCCCATTTCATTAGTGCCGTTTCAAAAATACAATGAAAATTTGCAAGACACAAATATTTCATGAAGATCTTAAGTATGTATCAGTTGAGCTATATTTAATACATTGTATCAGGTCCTAATGGGTTACAAGACTTAGTTATTTATATACACACACAA
>JBAGKP010000017.1:24910463-24929961 GCA_037177255.1 Melanotaenia maccullochi
GTCATGTTCTAGAAAGCAGGTGGAGATGATCTGAGCTTTGTGACATGGTGCATTATCCTGCTGGAAGTAGCCATCAGCTACACTATGGTCATAAAGGGATGGACATGGTCAGCAGGAATATTTAGGTAGGCTGTGGTGGTTAAACCAGGCCACGTTAGTACTAAGAGACCCAAAGAGGTACAAGAATCCCCCCCCCACTTCTCACCATTACACCAGCAGCAGCTTTGGACGTGTTGTGTGTTCATAGATGCTGTTCTGCAGACCTTGGTTGGAACCAGTACTTATTTGATTTCTTGTAGCCTTTCTATCATTTCCAAACAGTCTGTCCATTCTCTTCTGACCTCTGACATCAACGAGACATTCTGGTCCAGACAACTGCTGCTCGCTGGATATTTTCTCTTTTTCAGACCATTCTCTGGAAACCCTAGAGATGGTTGTGTGTAATAACTCCAGTAAATACTCAGATAACAACCATGTCTTTTTCAAACTCACTTTATTCCCCTTTCTTCCTCATTCTGATTCTCAGTTTGAACTTCAGCACGTCATCTTCACCATGTCTACATGACTAGATGCTGCCATGTGATTGGCTGGTTAGATATCTGTATGAACAAGCAGGTAGACCTAATAAAATGGCAGTGAGTGTAGATGATGTGTCTGTGGTTGTCTTAGTTACGTCTGTGTTTTTGATCATGAGACAAAGTAAAAATTCTTTCATTAGTTAACTGAACTTGACAACTACCGTTTTGTTTGTTTAAACATAAATGTATTTATTTGTTATATTATTTATTATTTCTCCTGTAATGAGACATTGGGGTCCCTGTGACACACTGATCAGAATGTGGTGATTTTTCTGGGTTATTACTCAAACTTGTGTTACAAAAACAGTGAGTTGTTGCTGGGTTACATTTAGTGCCAACTCCAGCAGTGGTTAGGTCACATCCTGGCCGTTGTTCAAGTCTTTTTCTGTGAAAAGAATTGAGTTTGAGCTGCCTGCTCGGTGCCTACAAACGTTTGAGATATTTCATTTTTTGGATGTGACATATTTTTTCTGTCTCCTCCTCAAAGGACCAAATCTGTGCTGTGTCCTGAGGAATATAGCTCACAGCACAGATCTCTGCAGGCTGGATGGGAGCAGCAGACTTATGAGTTTGTCTGCAACGTGCCTGATCATCTGACTGCTTGTTTTTACATACATACAACAGGGTTCCTCCTGTTCTCAGGCTTCTTTGTGCATGCATCTAAGAGCAACACCATCAATGAGTGTGCTGTCCCACTGTTTCTGCATATAAACACAAAGGGACAGAAATACCGAACTTGTCTGTTAGACACGTTCTGCCTACAGCACTAGCAGGCTTGAAAACAGTAGATCAGGGATCCGAGTCTTCTGCAGGTTTTAAAAGGTTTCCTGCTTTGGCTCAACCAGCTCAAATTAAAGGGTCATTAACAGACTTTTGCAGAACTTTTGCACAAGCATGTTGGAGCAGGGAAACATCTAAAAAACCTGGAGCGCTCTGCAGGATATGTGATATGTTGGATTTCCAGAGGTCAAAGCTAATATTGCCATATTGGGATTCTGTAAAATGCAAAATGATGAAAATGGTTATTTTCAAATTATTTAAAAACTTTTAAACTTAAACATTTAAAATTAAAATTAAAAGTCAAATATTGAAACTATTAATGTTTTTAATTGTGTTCAGTCATTTTTTTGCAAGTCAAGTGTCAAGTCTAGAGGCTCAAGTCGCTTTTAGTTGTAATGAGTAATCTGCTGCTTGCATCAAACTTCACTGAAATATCCGAGCAATTTTAAATCCACGCGTCACCTTTATCTGGACAATTTCTTTGCTTTACTAAATTCAGAAAACTGTAAATGAACATTAAACACATGTTTCTAACATATAAATCTTCTAAGAGGTTTTAATGTGAACCAAAAGCCATCTGGACCCAGAGAGTCATGAGAAAACCTTTTAAAGCTAATGCTTGTTTCCTGAATGTACAGAGTGTATTTTACTTTATTTGGATCCAGCACTTGGTGGTTGTAGATATTATTATCATTCTTATTTTTATTCTGTTTTGCATTGCATACTACTTTATTAGAATCTGGACTCTGAGTAGAGTTAGATTTACATTGTGGCAACATACACACACCATTCTGTGTTATTTGTATTCAACTTGATTGTCTGTGTGCTTCTTTTTTTTCTTTTCTCAAATTTTTGTACAATGTTTTTGCATGAAATAATGACCGACACATCACTACTGAAAAAGATAAGCAGATATAGAAAATGTTGGGGTCATGTACTAATTTTGGAGGGACATGAACATATAATAAAAAGTGTTATAAAAAATGTATATGCCCTCATGTTGCAACTCAAAACTGGTTTTGAAGCACAAAAACACATGTAGCAGCTGCTCTGTTTTCTTGTCTTTAGTAGACTTTATCAGTCAATGTTTGGTTGACTTTTTGGGAATCCTCCCTGGTTCAGCCTCCCTGGAAGCTGATAAAGTGATAAACAGCAGGAGTGAAATACATACAAACACCCTACTGCATGTTTGTTGAGACAGAAGGAAGCAGTCAGGTGGAGTCTAAAAAGACTTTTCTTTCTGAGGAAATACTGTTAATTATCACCCCCCCCCCCTCTTTTCTGGTGGTGACAGGAAGTGGTGACATCACAGCTGAACAATGTCCATAAGGGTCATCAGTTCTCCAGTCCTTCCTGACTAACACTGCTGCTGGTGACACATGCAGGGCTGCTAAATGTGTGTGTACAGTGGAGTTCCTGCTGAATAGAGGAATCAGTGGGTTTAAATTTGACCTTATATATTGTTAAACTGTGCAAAAAATTGTGCATATCATACACCAGTCTTTACTTATTTAGTGTACAACCACTAGTGTGTGAACATACAACAAACAGTATGTTTCACGTTGCATTCAGGGCTGCAGGTTTTGACCTCTGACAGCTGTTTTAAGCTCTTTTCTCATTAGCATGATTTCTGAATTTTGATTGAAAATGTGGTAATCTGCCAGTATGGTTTTCTCTATCAGGACATGATACAAAAACATTTTTTTGGGAAAAAAACAGGTCTTAAAGGGAAGTAAACAAGCTCAGATGAAGAACAGCACTTGGGATATCACATTATTATTTATTGAATTATTAAAAACTAAGCCAAAATCAAAGACAAAGTACATTCAGTATATTCAGGCGTCAACAAAATGCCAAGGAGGAAGCCATCAGCAATAATTATGCTGTTGCTGTCCATCAATCTGGGAAGGGTTATGAGGTCATTTCGAAACATCTGCAGTCCATCATCCTACAGAGAGACAGGTTATTCACATGTGGAAAATATTCAACACATCTGATGATCTTCCCAGGAGTGGACGTCCCTACAAGTTCAGCCCAAGATCAGATTGTGTAATCATCAGAGAAACTTTAAGAGCTACATCTCAGACTCCCCAGGCCTCAGTTAGCATGTTAATGTGAAAGTTGATGATGGTCTGGGCTTCTTCTACACCTTGCAGTCATTGAGTTGACAATGAACCCGTCTGGATTTCAAGGTATTCTAGATACATGTGAGTCCGTCTGACAGCTAAAGCTTGGCTGAAACTGGATCATGCGGCAGGAAAATGATCCTAAACACAGCAGCAAATCTACAACAGAATGGCTGAACAGTCAAAGTCCAGACCTCAACCTGACTGAAATGCTGTGCTGGGACCTGCAGAGAGCTGCAGAAACCAAAGCTGCAAACCTCAATGAGCTGAAGCAACGTTGGAAAAAAGAGTGGCGCAAAATTCCTCCACAGCCATGTGAGAGACACCATCCAGAAAGCCATGACTGCAGCTTATTGCTGCTAAAGGAGCTTCTACAAGCTGCTGGAACCTGGACCTTTTTCACACATTGCTTCTGCATTTTGACTTAGTATATGTTAAATAAACTATGACAGGATGTATGTCATGTTGTTGATTTGAGGTTGTATTTTTTTACATCTTCACATCCGATGTAAGTAATTAATTTATTTTCATTATGACTAGATTATAAATCATCTTGATCATAAATCACGATTATTAGTCATCCCTCAAACAAATCATATAAAGAGGATCAGAAGTTTAATTGCTGCTGCTGCCCCAGTCCAGATGTAGAAGGTATTTTTGGGCAAGATAATGAGCATCATGTGTCTGCTTCCATTACTGTGAATATAATTTAGAAATGCATTCAGTATATAGAATATACTGCGCAGTCCTCTGTGAATATTTATGCAGTGGCCTTTTGAGTGGTCAATAAGACCAGACGTAGATAATAACTCAAGTCCATTCAGTGTTTAAATCAATCACTTAATGTGTGATGTTCAAGCTTTCATGCATGGGCCCGACATTCATCCTGGGTGATTGTTAAATGATTAACTGTGCTTGTCAAGCTTCCTTATTAGATCATTACTTGGGGTTCGCAAGCTTATATTGAATTTGGACGCTCTTGGTGGGAGCCAAGTGATGTCAGATGATGGAGCATATGACATCATTCATTTTGGAAAGCTGCAATAACTAAGCAGATAAATTATTGTATATTAGATAAATCAGTGATTATTCTCCTTGTACTGTATTACCAGCCTTCCTTATGTTTTTATTTTTACTTTATACTCACAGAACCGCCCCTCCACTGTGAAATGGTTAATAGATTGAATAGCCTTTAGCATCAGTTTCTGATTAATTAGGTAAACATATTTAACATTGTTATCCGACACACTAGATTGATTTTACTTAAGTTAATACTTAAGATCAAACCAGGCTGTGAAAAAGTGACTGAGTCAAGCCAGGTGTAAGTAATCCTACTGGCTGCACATTCACGGCTGTCTTCAAAAGACCATGAGGTGGATTACAGATTATCCAAAGCTGACACGACAAGTTGCTGTTGCTTGCTTAACAAGCACTGCTGTGCATTGCTGCCTGATGCACCTCCACCAGTGCCTTGGGACGGGTGTGCTATGACACCTCACTGAACACCTCTGTGGGCCTACGTGGGTCTTCAGCTAAGGACCATCTTTGATGTTTTGCTTCTTTAACCCCAGTATGTCTCCTGATGGTGGAGCGATGGCAGGGATCTCTCCCTGCCACCCCCTGCTGAAGCCCTAGGTGTTGTCCGGCCCCCATTCCTTATGCTTCCTCCCTAGCCACAACCAGAAGCTGCCTTTCTCTGCCTCCTCAGCAGCTCTTTCATGGCTTTCTGATGCCCCGCCCCTTCACATCCCATGTTGTGGTGTAGGCAAGCAGTTGAGAACCCAACAAAGCCTCTGCACCCTACTTTCACAAGGCACGTTACAGCTTTTCAGCCAGCCTCCCTGCACTCCGCTGCCAGGTTTGCATACTTGACCACTCGTTAGCAGGCTCCAGCTCCCCTTCCCATGGGACAGTGAGTTTGAGCAGAAGGACTGTCTTGCAGGCCTCTGACCATATGTCCAAGTCTGGCCGGAGCGATGTTTCCACAATCTCCCTGGGGAAGTGGAGCCAATTCCCCAGGTCAACCCTCATGGTCCATTCACTGCCCGGTGAGAGGAGTCTTGCTGTGTCTCTCTGGCGGGAGGGCAGTCATTCTCTCCAGCCCTTGCAGAGCCAACGCTGCCCTGCAGCCTGACAGGATGTGGACTCTGCCATCCACCTCTTGGTGGTACCACTGAGGAGGGGATTTCATTCATCTTCAGAGGCCACATCACCTGCTGGTACAGTATGGACTGGTAACACCATAGTTTGAACTTTCCAGGGAGCTGACTCTGATTAATCCTGGCCAGGTCATCTGAGAGCTGCTTCCTCATCGTCTCACCCATCTGCCTGTCAGAGAGCTCTGCTGTGTAGATTCGTCCCAGGCTGCAGACAGTTTGACTTGCTAGCAATGGGATGTCCTTACTACCTGTGACAAGATGGTGTTGTCGCTTCTGACTCCTTTCCTTATAGATAGACTGCGTGATTTGGTGGGTTTGATCTTCATTCTCGCCCAGCCCACCAGCTCGTCTATCCTCTTTAAAAATTACCTTATAATTTCACCTCAGTGGATTAATAAATGATCATTTTATTTAATTTTACTTAGAAACAGCGGCTTACATAGAATTAATTCATATAATATTGTAGCATTCTGAGTCAATGCAACTGCAAAGACTTATGGGAGTTCATGTTCTTGGTAAAAACAGGCCTGGTAGCATTGCTTTAACAGTTATAAATCTCACCGTACTCACCATTCTCTTCATGTTAACTTGTGTTATTAAATTCTGGCATCTGGTATCTGGGGAGGAAGGGGCAAGTGGTTGATGGTGCCCTGGTTTAGGGGATGTGTGGTTGGAACATTGGGGTGGGTGCTGGCCCATGCCAGGTGGCCGTCTTCTCCTCCTGGGTGTGGTGCGGGTTCTCTGACTTGGGTGAGGTGGGTGGTGGGCTTCTGCCTGGCAGGGTTGACAGCTACCGATCTTGGCCCACTGGAACCTGTTCTTCGTTACCATGGGGGGCTCTGGCTGGGCCTTCCTCTCTGGGTGGGTCTGGGGTAGTCTTCGTGGTGGGGTGGCTTGGGTTTGTGCTCCGGGATTGCTGCTGATCGCCCAGGTCTCTTGGCTGCCCTGGTCTGACTCTAGCCTCTGTGGAGGCGTGGTGACATTTGCAGGATCACACACATCTCTGACAACTCCTCATTCCTCATAGTCTGCATGCTGACAGTCCCTGAGTTGTCCAGTGGGTTTATACACTCAGAGCTACTTTTGTTTAAGTTTGCTCTCTTGATCTCATCAGCTCCTGATGATTGCCAGCTTAATTTTCCTGTAAAATCTGTAAGAAATTTTCTGTTGTGTTTCTGTACAAGTGTAGCAGTTGGCTGTCTGGTGTTAGGTTGGACTGAAGGATCGTTGATTCTATATATTGTATCTTCATTTCCTCTTTCTTCTTTCGACTTTCCTTTTTACTTGTCTTTGCTATTCTCCCTTTTTCCTGTCCCCCCCCGTTCAGGTCCTGCAAGATTACATAAATTCCATAATTTTAAATAAATAACACAGCAGCCAGATAATTATTCTGCTGCTACCATGCTGGACGGGACAAGTAAAAAACAACAGCACCGTGAGTCTGAAAGGTTTTGTGGAGGATGAGATTTCCTTCCTCTGATGACACCGTGTCTTAAGTCAAATAAAGGCACCAAAATGAAGTTTTTCTGGCAGATAACAGTGCTTGTAATTCACAAAAATGGGATTAGAGCTGCAACTCCAAAAGAAAATGCTTCACAAATAATAGTGGATCATTTTAATATGCAAGTACATTAACAGACAGTTATACATGTAAATACTTACAGCTGTATTAGTAAAGTGAAAGGTAGTGTAGTCAAACCCAACTGTTCACAGGTAGTCAGATGTCTGTCACTACCTGAAAAAAGCAATTAATTATAGTTACTAGGTAGTTCTCCCAAAAAATAACTGCGTTATTAACAGAGTTACAGCATTATATAAAATATCTATCTAATATCTACTCAGAAAAGTAATTAGTTTACTTTTTTAAATGTTTAATATTTTCCCTTTAACAGAACTTCAAATCTTTAAATCATCTGCATGTTAATTTCTTCATAATAAACCGAATATTCGGTATGACTAGTAAATGAATTGAAACTTAATGGAACAAATTATTTACAGAAAAATCACGGATTTCAGGCTGCTGAATGTCATGTCTCCGTCTATACTATAAGAGAGGAGCTTCACGTAATTCGAGCTGTTTCTAGTCACCATGAAGAAACTCTTTGTTTCTGGTCATAATGAACATTTCTCATAACTTTCTTGTCTTTAATCTGCTGCGTCTCCTGGTTGTTTGTGTGTGTGGCCGTGGTTGTGTGCACAAACCTACTCTCAAGTCTGAGAGCACATTTCACTAGCGTCATCTATGTCGATGTTACACCAAAATCTGTGACCCATCAGAATCTGTGACCACAGGGGGGCGATAGTGTACATTTCTCTGCATGTACATCTTAGAAGACGAGCAAATTCTTGAAAAGATTTTTATTTAAGTCTGTGTTACGAACCACTCCCTCTGGATATGTTAAACTGATTGTGTAATCCCACCAAAATGATTGGACAGCTGTCTGGATCCACCCCTGTACCCTGCTACGCTGGTTCTTGCCTGCGGTTGGCTGGCTGTGACATTGCCGAACCAGGATTGGCTGCTTGTTCTTCCTCTCCAGTTGGCCCATCAACCCTATTTAAAGAGCAGGCTGACGATGATTCAGGGCAGCTGTGTGTATGCTGTGCTTTGGGTTTGACTGTCTACTCTGTATACCTTGTGATTCTTGTGCATTTGTGTACGGCTCGTAGAGCCTCTGGGTTTCATTGAGACCTCGTTTTCTGTTAATACCTTGTTGTCACTGACAAATCAGAATAAATCCAGCTGTCTGCATCTTCAGCGTTATGATTACCTAAATTCAGTCGAGGCTAGGAGAAATAATTCGGGGACAGCTTCTGGATTGAGCATATAATGCTGTTTTATTAGCTTGCACCCAGTTACAACACAACAAAACAACTCTTCTTCTCAAACAGTGTATTCTCTAGTTTCTACCGTATCACTCTGCCTCCTCTCCACTGTAGTAGCAGCATAATTTAGTCCTAACAGATCTGAAACTTCTGTTCACCCTAAACAAAATTAAAAGAATCTCAACAGTAGTAACGCGTAGGGATGTAACGATGCACTCAAGCCACGATTCGATTCAATTCACGATTCTAAAGTCACGATTCAGATTTTTTACGATTTTTCTCAACAAAATTAGTTGTAGCTATTTCACGGCAAGTTATTTTTGTTTTTTATTTGAACATCTGGCCTTTTGTCCTTGTATCAAACTATAACTTCGTTGCTTTACTAACAGAACTTAACACCGAACAAAATAATAATTATACATGATATGGAAATAATCACAAATCCTTTATGACAAAAGATGTTCTTTTAATTTGTTTAAACATTTGCATTTATGTCTTTGTATCAAATTGAACTTGTCTTAAAGACAGAACTTCAGAATTTGTTATACAATCTAGCTGTGAATAAAACATCTCACATTTGAATACCAAAAAGTAAACTAGCACTTTTTTAACATGATTTCTTGAGCAATACCAGCATGTCTCTATTGTAATATTTGCAAAGTCACAATGGCCTCCAGCACTTCACTTGGTTCAGAAGTGGCTGGTAAACTAATGCTTCTTTACTGGTCTGCTTGAAAGCTGGGGTTCTCAGTCCGCTTGCAAATGACACATGGCTTGGTTCACTGAGAGTGTGAAAGCAAAAGGACCATCCAGTGGAGCAAAGAGAGAAACGATGACTCATTATTGAGCAAGATGGAGGAAATCTGGCTACCTCTCGTGCTGCTCATATTGTAGAGCTTATAGTCCAGTATATATAGAAAGAAACATAAACTACACTGTTCACACTAACAAATGGGCTGTTGTCACATCTGGTAGATTTTCCTCTTCTTGCGATAAAATCAATAAATCGTATTTTCCATTTCTGGAGATTTATTTTTATGAAAATCAGGATTTTTTTCCCATAGCTAGTTAGCAGCAGACTTAGCCCTCCCTCCACCCCAGAACGGTGTTAGTCTGACAGATTTTCAGTAAAGTGACCCTTCACTCACGCCTGGGATTTAGCTGTGCGTATAACTGCAGTGAGAAGTGCTGCTCTCTATGAGATGCAAAAGTCAACTTTAGCCCACAAACCCTCGTTAAGAGACAACCTTCATCAGGAGAATTATTTCTGCAGTGGATCCTGTATGATAAGCAACCAGATGGAAAGAGATCACGGATGCATTGTGTCACATATTTCTATGTAAGATATGAAGTTGTTTATATGGTGGAAAATAATTACATTATATGCTTTATTTTTTATGATATAATATAATAAGTTTATTTATGTTTTGTAAAAGAAAAGAAAAAAAAGCTATTAAAATCAGAAATTGTTTTGGTTATAAAAAAATCAAAGATTTCATTTTTAGGCCATATCGCCCAGCCCTATCGCTAGGCAACAGATACGGCTCCTCTTTTCTATCATGTTTAACTTAAACGTCTGCTACAGCTTAACTTGCTAAACTTGCTCCATCCATTGTCAGTGCTCAAAGTCTCCAATAACACATCTGCTGCATGTTTAGTGATGCGGCAGTGAAAAAGGTCCCCCCTTCAAACAGCTTCCTGCTGAGCCATGTTCCCAATCTTTTTTACTCAATTTAAACTGGTGTTGTGGTATCGGACAGTATGAACTAGTGCACTGCCCAGCTCTACTTTCTTGTTGATCCCCCCACCCCAACCCCGTTTATATATATATATATATATATATATGTATGTATACATTATTGCTGGGCAACGATTAAATTTTTAATCGTGATTAATCGCATTGTTACGCGCAAAATGTCTCCTTCTCTTAAAAGAAGGCCTACAACTATATAAAAAAAATGACAAACACTACATCAGGGGTCTCCAACCTGTGACTCTGAAGCTGCAAGTGTCTCTCTGGACCTTCCACAATGCCTCTAAATATGTGGCTAAAATATTTTTTAAATCTATCTTTCTTGTCATTAGGTTGGAAACCAGGGATCTTTTTTTCTTTTACATCATTTACATTACAAATATCTACATTCCTTAGAAGAAAGTCTGTTTATCCTCTTTTTTATAAAGGTTTTATGTTTTTCTTTATTTTAAAACCTAAAAATGGAAATAAAAATGTGGTTCTTCAAAAAGAACAAACATCCTATGGTGGCTCTTCATTAAAAATATATATTAAGCTGACTTTTTGAAAAGTCTCTTAACATTTGCGTCTATAAAGGAGTTTTATTTAGCTGGCTGAGGGAAAAATGGCTCTTTGGATTGGAAAGGCTGCAGAGCCCTTATAAATTCAAATATTTATGAGAAAGAAGCATGAAATGTTCAGGATTTACTAGCTCAAAGGTAAAAAATCAGCAGGATGAATTTAAAGCTGTGAAGCTGCTTCCTTCTAAACACAGAAGGAACAATATGAATATCAGCATCAGGTGAACAGACAGAAAGCAGGATGAGAATCTGACAGCTTCTAGATGGTGAGGAGAGAGAAATATTCACAATATGCACAATAACATCCATCCATACACCTTCAGTGTTTCATTATCCAGGTTTCTGGCCTATAATTTCTCTAAACTTTAATTTTTAGCTTGATTGTTTAGCTTTACCTCTGCACCTGTAGCCTCCGCTACCGGGAGTTAAGGGGTTAACATCTCGTTTCTAGGTGTAGCCACAGATGTGCAACTAAACGTGTGGTATCCACAGGAAGTCCAGAATCTCAGCTACCAGCTCAGCAAAACCATTTCTATGACTAACACACACACTTAAGACAACAAATAATTTAAAGACCAGCTATATAAAGTCCGAAAAACATGTAAACACAGATAATGTTTCCCCATGAACACGAACAAACGACTCCTCTACTGAAAGCTCACATCTCACAGATTTCACAGCTGGACGTTTCATGTCGCTACGACCAAGATTCACCGAACCAGAGGCAGAAGAAGGCCCGATTTATGCTGCACGTTTGTAAAAATCAGAAAGCATGTCTTACCTTTGCTGTCTTGCATAAATTAAAACCGCATTTATTAAAAAAAAAAATAAAATTAAAGTTTCTCATTGTCTTTTGGGAGCAGTTTCCCTTCCAAAAATCACGATATTCTGTCCATCTGCATGGGTTTAGACAAAGAGAAACATCGGTTCTTCTTCTTATTCTTTCTTAAGTTCCAGACAGAAAACGTCTCTTCATTTTAACAAACCCACTCTATCCTGATTACATCAGACACAACGATGCAGCAGGGAAGGAAGACATGGACGTTAAAAAAATAACTGTGTTAATAAAGTGATGCGTTAACTCACGATTAACGCGTTAACGTGCCCAGCACTAAAATAAAAAACCTGCATGGGGTGTACCACCGACAGATAGCTGAAGTAGCTAAAGTCGTGGTAATGAAAAAGAAGAAGAAAAGCACAACATTAGCAGCACAGGAGAAAGCCTTGAGCACCAGAGCAATAAAGGCCCAGATCTACTGCGACAGGCATGATATGTCACATTAGGCAACACCTCCCAAGATGTGGAGAATGAGAGAGCTAAGATCTTGTGGGACTTACAGATACAGACCAACAAAATGGTGATTGTGGTCAATTTGATGGCAGTAATGCATCTTAGTGAGGTTTGGGATGGAACAATTCATTCATTCATAATATAAGTAGATAATGTGTAATGTTGAATGTATCTATAAGTACATGATATTAAAAAAATATATATATCACAGGAACCTGGAGGTATATCTATCTTCTTCTGGACCAAAGCTCATTTAAAATGGTCTGAGGCAAAGTGGAAAACGGTTCTGTGGTCAGATGGATGAAAATGTGAAATTCTTCAGCATGGACGATGTGTCCTGCAGACTAAAGAGGAAGCATCCAGCTTGTTATTAGTGGAAAGAGCTGAAAGGTATGAAGAGATTTTAGGCTACACTTTCATCCAGGTGATGTCTTTTTCAGGGAAGCCCTTTCACTTTTCAGGAAGACAACATGAAAACTGCAAACTGCAGCACTTTATCGGAGTGTTGCACTGTTCAAATAAACAGAGAACAAGCCGCTACACAAACACTAACAAAACCAGCTCATTATTTTTAGCTTAAGATAAGTAAGTGAACTTTTTTAAGTTCCTGGATATTGATATCACAGGGAAGCTGCCATGAGCATCTTAGATAGGAAAGTTAAAAAATAACCGCACTTCCTGGACAGGGAAGGAAGCTAAACTCCCAATCTAAGTTTCGCAAGTTATTTTTAAAGTTAGTGTAAACTTATAAAGGAACAACACACAAATGGAAAGGATCACACACCAGCCCGGGCTGTGCACACTGCACAGGAAGGCTCTGCAGTTTGTGAGTAGAACAGTGGTATTAGCGAGGAGTCTGCAAAGAACCTAAAGCACACGAAAAGAAAAACAACTGCCCAGCCTCGGCCTGTTCGCCCTGCTGGCCTCTGACAAGCGATACAGAAGGGGAAATACATGTTGTACCACAAACCAAAGAGCAGTCTTTCACACACACTGGACCTGATGCATCCACCTTTCCTTGTTTTTTTTTTTGTTGTTGTTGTTGTTGTTGTTATGAGTACTATGAAGAAGGCTACATTCTGAATTGCTTTTATATAACTTAAATCACTGCTGAATGTTGGGATAAGAAGTGAGTTGCAAACTGGAACCCAGAGCTAAAATTAGCCGATCAATCCAATCAACTAGCAGGACTCAACTGAGAATTCTTTGTTGCTAAATGTCAGGACTGTGTTCCAAGTTTCCAGCTGTGTAACAGCATGGCTACAAGGAAAAAAGAAAAAAAGGCTCCACATCTAACAGCCAAACCAAACTGGCCTGGGATCTATGGATTGCAAAAACATCAGACATACAGTGGATTTTTATTTCTACAGGAACAAAATAAGACTATCAAAGAGAAAGTTACTGAGTCTGTTTTAAAAGAGTAAGTTACCACAGAAATGCAGAATACTGACATGACACCCTGTTCCCTCACAGAAATCTACAAAGACATTTTAATAACAGAGTCATGTGCTGACTACTTCAAGTCCACCAGGATGGGAAAGCCTCAGAGTTTAGTGAACAGCTGGACATCAACGAGAAAGATTTCTACTTGAGCTTTCAGGATTACCGTGTCCTTCATGATGCATTTGTCCCACACAGAGGAAAAATGTGTTACAAATTATAAAAGAGAATCAATATTTTTGCTGTCAGTCAGCTGCGATTTCTGCTGCTCTGACTTTATTTGCTTCCTGCTTCAGATGCCAAAAATACCAGACAATTCCTCTGGGATGATAACAACTGAAGACTAAGCTCCGGAAGGGGCTGCAGAACTGGAAGTCCAACCAGCTGAAACACCAAATATAGTAAAGTTCACTGTTTATTATGAAAGCAGGAGAATAGTAAAATATGAATTAGTTTGCGCCCTAACTTTCAGTAAATTGAACATGAAAAAATCAGTTTCAGTTCCTTTTCCAGTTTAAACATACGAAGCTACAAGATCAAAAAAGGATAAAAAAAAAATTCATAATTAAAAAAAAATATATATATACACACACACACACATTATGTATGTATATATACGTTATGTATGTATAGGGCTGTCATAACCTTCACAGATGATGTTTTTTTTTTAATTATGAATTTTTTTTTTATCCTTTTTTGATCTTGTTTTTCCCTTAAAACATCCTTAGTTCTCTCATAGGGAAAATAGTTCAAATATCTTAGTGTTTAGGGGTAAAATTAGGCCTGGAGTCTTTAAATCTGTTGCACAGGATGCACTTTTGAGCAATTAAAGTAAGCTTGTCAGGAAGTTTGCGATAGGATTTGGGGTCATGAAATCCCTGGATGCAAAGGGCAAAGAGAGAAACAGAATCAGAAATACTTTATTAATCCCACAGGGATGCTTCTTATAACAATGACATACAGTGAGATAAAAGGATTTAGAAAATAGAACAATAAGAGTTCAAGTGAAATTAGAATAAGGTGCTAAAATAATAAGAAACATAAGAAAATAAGAAAAATAAATTAGAATGTAAAATATAAATAATACAACAAAGACATTAACAAAAGGATAAACATTTACAGCATTTACAGCATTTACAGCGTAAATGGCTGGGATGTCTGGTTTAGTGCAGTTATGGAGTTTGATGGCCACACGAAGGAATGATTTCCCCATGGCGTTCTGGTTTGCAAAGAAACACAGGCTCTTTCTTAAGTCTATATTTTAAATATCTTTGGAAATGAATTCAGATTTTGGAGGTTAGTTTGAACTTCTGAAAGCAATAGAAACATCTAAGTATAGTTTATCAGAAACATCTCTTGTATATCAGATAAAGTAAAGGAATGTGATGGGGGCTTTAAATATTTGGAGCTGCAGAATAAGGTTATTAAAAATTCCTATATGTACAAAGAAGCCTTCGTTAGGAATTTTTAACTGACAGGATACTGGACTTTGTTACAGACCGGATACTGGGTAGCTTCTTATCTTACGTTACTGTTTAGCTGCCACCCACTGAGCAAGATGCCGTCTGCCCTCATGCTATATCTCCACGTCTTATCAACTACTACTAAGCTGCAGTCACAGCAAGGAGTTTCTCTGAGTGGGCCTTCAGTTTTCAAGGTAACCATCTCATTATACTCCTTTTGAACATGACATACAGTCATGTCTTGTTGTCTGCCATTGTGAAACTGAGACCCAGACTAAACATTTGCTGTATGTTTAGTCTCATCGGGAGAGACAAATCCTCCTAATTCCTTGAATCAGATATCCAGACATTTAAATTGTTTCCGCCTCTCTCATCCATTCAGACTGGACGGCTAACTCTGGAAGCTTGATTGAAATTTCTACAGTGTAGTCTTCAGTCTTCCCTCACAGACGCCTCCTTCTTCCTCCTCCTTCCTGTCTCTCTCCTGTTTCTTTCCCAGCCTCCTCCCACATTCAGGAAGCCGAAGCCCAGCCAAAAACTCCCTAGTCTCTGTTTCCGGGAATCTGTCCTACAAAGCCGCCGTATAGTAAGTTGGCTCTGACGTGGGAGCCATTGTTAAAAGCCCAGGGCCCCTATTGTCCAGGGAGGAACAGCGGCACAAACAAAATCCCCTCTTGTGGAACAAGGAGGAGGAGCTGTGGGGGGGGAGAGGAGGGGGAACCTCTGCTATTAATATATGAACTACCACCTTTAAGTGCAGCTCCCATGTGCGTGTTAGATAAGTTAAACACACTAAAAAAATTGGAATACATGGAGATTTCTTCATGTGTGTTCATGGGCTGATTTAAAAAGAAATATTAGTAACTCGGCTTAGATGACAGTGAATCTGCTCTACCTGCTCATCAGCTGATACCGCCAGACTTTATTGTATTTTCAATACACCACTAAAAACATTTGTGATTCTAAACTATGTGCTTGTGACTCATTTAAAAGTATTCCTAGTTCTGTTGTGCACATTTCCAGGCTTAACTACCCTAAAGCACCCAAAGGGCTGAGAACCCACATCACAACTTGGTTTTCCAGCCCATTATGATGCCGTTTGGCTTTGCAGTATCACACTGGACACCATAACAACACTCTGACAAACACAATATGATAGGATTCCTTGTTGCTTCTCATTTCTGGTGGTTGCTGTCAGTGGTTTTGCTGGTCTCTTTACTATTACAACATATTAACGTGTATGGTCGTGAATGGGCTGTGATTTGATTTTACGATGGTGCAGTTCCACCATACAACAGTAGGGGGTGCCAAAGAGCAAAGACTATTTGATAAATCACCGGTAAACCTCTGAAATTACTCGTAGGTCACTTCAGTGAACATTAACAGCAACTGGTAACACTGACATTAAAAACAAACAAAAAAAAAAAAACGGTATGATATTCAGTTGTTTTCCAGCCGGTAGACACTTCATTCACGCCTTAAAAATCCATGAATATCAAATATTACAGAATTTTAATGTCACCATTTAAGTGTGTGTGCACAAATGTAGCACAATGACCACATGGTGACGGGCGTGCTCTCAGCTCTTACAACACGCTCGGCTTGGTTGTGCCTGATGTCTTATATCCCCTAATTGGACAGTTTCTAGGCTCTGCCTCTCCCTCTCTGATTTTAATACTCTGGCCTGACTGACTCAACGTAATGCTTGACCGCTTGCAGGCTTGATCAGCCTCCTTTGTTGCAGAACAACTTTTAAGTTGTTTACCTATTTCATGTTCCCTGAAGAAAAGTCTTTTGATATCATTCTGAAATGCACATTATTAAATTTTGGTAACCCTTTCTATTTTTTAATCTCTGGTAGGTCACTACTTTTTTTGTTCCATTATTGGACTTAAACATCTTGAATTTCAATTTAAACAAACACTGTAAATATAATTCAGTCAAACTTTCATCTTTCGTGTATGTGAACACTTTATTTTTCCCTTTCATTCACTTATTTTGTTTAGGAGCTTTTATTAATTTTAGTCATGTCGCTTCATGTTATTTCCTCAGCTCTCCTTCTGTTCATCATCATGCATTCTGATCTATGATAATGAGAAAACAACCCAGAGGATGTCAGTGTTCTTCTGGCATCCTGTGAATACATGCAAGTAGGATCTCAGCCAACATGATGGAAACCAATCCTAAAGATTGTTAACCTAAAAACCAACTAGTGACCAAAAACAATAGTCAAACCTGAAGAAACCAAACCCAAGTCTCCCTAATTAGAGTCTGACTTGTGCTATAGCAGCTTTTCCACCTCCATAAGAAGACCTTTTGCTGCATTTAAAGGTGATAACAGACCACTGAGCTTACAAGCTGAGGAAGGCGCCCACTGGCCATATCTGTAGGCTGTAGGAGAGATAACAACTGATTACAGGAATTTAACAGGCAGCTAATATTTAAAGGAGGAAATATTTATAGCCCTTCAACTAGCTCTGGTTTCTTTTATTCTTTCATAGTTTAATTAAGTGTACAGTTTAATTTGATAATATCATCATTGATCCAGGAAGGAAATTTGGGAAATGTGTAACATCTGAGTAATTTATCAGTTAAATTTAACTTTGGATTTTAACTTTTGGGGTTTTCTTTGGTCTTCACTTGTCGTCATGTCTCCACAGGACCCTGATGATTCTCAACAAGGACCCCACAGAAAAAAGGCCAAAGAATGCAAAACTCTGTCTCCCTCCAGCATGAGTTTGACCCGACAGGTGAGTCAGGGATTTGTTCCTGCTTCACTGATTATATTGCAACCTGAGATATTTACTATAACAGCCTGAATCTTCTTGTATGCTCTTAAAGAAACAAGTTCAAACATGAATGGTCGACTAGAGTTCACCATAGAGATGGTGTGAGTGCAGGAAGTGCTCAGAAACAAGTTGTTAGGGTGGTTGCCTGGGTTACCGGGTTGACATTAATCCATCCTGCCCTTTTGTTCACCCTCAGCCTTGAGGCTCCTCATAGAGTCCAGTAGACAACCAATTAGCCACTCGGCTCTCTCAGATGATTCTTTGAAGTAGGAAAAAGAGCATCAGACGAACAGTGAATCACTGAGCTTCTTCAGCGGCTGCAGTAACAACAGTGATCAAGCAGATGTTTCTGGTGGATTTTAGGCTGGTAGTGGAACATGAAATGGCTCAGCTGGGTGTACAAATCAGTAATTTTAGATGGTAACAAGGATTTAAGACAATTATGTATTTTTATCTGTGATCCTGGCATTCGGTTGTGATATGTTTTTGGAGTTTAAATGAAACTTTAAATGAATCTCTGCTTGACATCTTTCCAGTGAGAGGCAACAGAGCACAACCCCTGCTAGCAACGATCCATGAACTTCATATTGATATTCATATATTTTCTGTAACAGAAAATTATTCTGTTGCAGTTTATTGCAATTTACAAATCAATATGTACACTCACCATCCAGAATAGGTCCACCTTGCTTGTTCAAGGTTGGATTACCTTTTTCCTTCAGAACAATCCAATTCTCGCTATTCTGCATACCTTGGCTGGAACCAGTGCTTATCTGACTTCCTGATACATTTCTATCATCTCCAACCAGTCTGCCCATTCTCCTCTGACCTCTGTCCTGAGAAAAGACATTCTGGTCCAGACAACTGCTGCTTACTGGATATTTTCTTCTCTTCTTCAGACCATTCCCTGTAAACCATAGAGATGGTTGTGTGTGAAAACTCAGACCAACAACCATGCCATGTTTAAAGTTACTTAAATCCCCTTTCTTCCTTATTCTGATAGTCAGTTTTAACTTCATCATGTCTTCTTCACCATGTCTATATGGCTAGATGCTGCCGTGACTGGCTGATTAGATATCTGTGTTAACAGGAAGTTGAACAGGTGGATCTAATAAAAGTGACCGGTAAGTGTAGATATGCAGTAGCAGCAATGAAGATTCTTAAGCCTTTGTGTTATTTCAGATAGTTGTGCAACTTCTCTATCTTTTAGACTGCAACAGGTTGTGTGTGTTACTCAGTTAAAAATCAAATGATCCGAAGGCATGAATGTGTAACAAGCTCCCGGAAAGCACAAAACTGCATAAGAAGATTACTGCTACAGTTGGAAATGAGAAGAAGTCCTTCGGTAAACAGTGGGGAAAAAATTTACTGTGATCATTTTGTACTTCCTGAGCATGACTTCTGCTGCCGTTTCAGTCTTATGGTGGTGTGTGGTGTAGGAGAAAACTGCAGCAAGCCATCCATGCACCAAGCATGATACTAAATAATAGGGATGAACCGATATGAAAATTTTGGCCGATACCGATATTAATATTATTGTTATGGCCGATAACCGATATTTACCGATGTCGATATATGTATTTTGTTTTAAAACGTTTAAGATTATCAGATTCTGTACAAAGTGAAAATAAGGCAAACATTAGGGGCGTTAGCTTTCCACCATTGTTTGTGAAGTTCTGGATGGCAGTTTTTCAGATGACATATCAAATTTGTGGTGCTATATGAGTTGACAC
>JBAGKP010000017.1:24945148-24955773 GCA_037177255.1 Melanotaenia maccullochi
AGAAAGAAAGAAAGAAAGAAAGAAAGAAAGAAAGAAAGAAAGAAAGAAAGAAAGAAAGAAAGAAAGAAAGAAAGAGATTAGAGTCAACATCATACTGAATTTTACTGGCTGGAGAGATCTCAGAGAAGAGACAGGATAAAGATGATGCTGGATTAGCCATCATTCCCCCTAATCAGTGTTGTTTTCGTCAACAAATTTATTTTGTTGACAAACCTTTTTTATGACGATAATGAGACGGTGACGAGCTAAAAATGGCTCTCTGATGACGGAAACATGACGAGATGTTTGTGAGACGAAAATGTTAAGGGGCTGATTGTCCGACATTAAAAATGCACATGTCTGTCTATTGTGACTGCAATCTGTCAATCAGCACTGCTGCTGCACCTTGGCCACGCCCACCACCAGATGTGTAGCCCAGACAGACAAGTAGTTTATTTAATTATATGTTAACCTTTCCCGTTTTCCAAGGAGGAGATCCTTCTTCTCCAGGGCTGAAGTAGCATTCGCTTCGGGTTTAACTCCCTACGCTCCTCTTTAACTTTAATCTATCATAATTTCACTGGCAGACCAGATCAAGTTGAGCATGTGTTCCTCATCCATTGCTCATATTTTGGACATGTGTATGTTCAGGGTGGAGTATTACACTTCAGAAAATTCTCAGAAATAAGCCACAGTTACCAAAGTAAGGATGTTGTTGCTTTTTGCTTTATAGGAGTAATTGATTACAGTATTTGGGGAAACCTTCTAAGTCTAAAACAATTTCTTTTAATTTTGTAATTATTAATGAAAATAACCAAACAGCAAGCTCACAATGTGTTGTGTCAAGCCCGGCTCATGAGAGCTTAACAAAAAGGAAGCGGGACAACAAGGGATGCCAATTAAAGTATAATTTATTTAAAGACAGTGACCAAATTAAATAAACGAAGATTACCAGTGTATCCTATGTGTATAATCTGTAGCATCAGTAGTGTATGGGAGTGTTGGTGGTGGGAAGGTGTTGTGTAGGAAAGCTAAAGTGGACAAACAAAAGAAACGGAGCGCTGCAGGCGTGCAGCCTGGCGCAAGCCGAGAGCCAGAAGCCAGAGCCCAAGGGGGTCGCAGGTGTGAACGGCCTGGTATTAAATCCCAAGCGGGCCACGCCCCCACCAGGTAGCGCGGGAGGACTGAAGCAGCAGACTGGCCACCTGAGAAGAAGAGGACAGAGGCGGAGAGAGGAGGAGGCAAAGCAGGAGACAGGGCTGGAAGCAAAAGTTAAAGCCCACAGAGACGGACAAAATACAGCCTGCTCTGGGGTTGTCACAGTTGCTATATGTTGAACTTATAGATTATAGATATTTTCTTGTGTGATATTTTTGTATGATGAAGTAGGGGATCAATTCACGAAAAAAGCTGAAATATAGATATAAAAGGTTTCTACTTAACAGCAGTTAAGTAAAACACGACAGCATTGCATCCCTGTTGAAGGGAAAGTCTCGGCTAAAGCTGTCAGTCTGGTAAAGCATCTGGTTATTATGCAAAAGCATTAAGCTCAACTTGTTTTGTGAATCGCAAAACTTGTTATAACCTGTTTACGTTGATTTCACTTTTTAATACATGTTATTGATCTAAAATAATTAAAACACTATTACTTTTTTTATTGGACTAAAACTAGACTAAAACCTTTTGAGTTTTCGTCGACTAAAACTAGACTAAAACTATCAAACTTAGACATGACTAAAACGTGACTAAAACTAATAAGCTTTTTTGTTATGACGACTAAAACTAAAACTGAGATACTTTCCAAAAACAACACTGCCCCTAATGATAGCCTTAGTGAGAAAATCTGCCAAAAATCAGTAGTGGCGCTTTAAGGAAAGAGTGTCATAGGGCATGGATGAGAGATGAAGAGGAGGAAGGACCCGAGCGTAGGAGGATGAGGTGGATGTAGGAAGAACTTAAGAAAGGCAGGATGTTCTGAAAACTAAAATATTCCTAAATATCTTGTTAAATAAAAAGGCAGTGCTTCCATTTAAGGCTGTAAATCAGTCATAATCATGAAAAACTCTGTATTTAATCAAACATTTTCTCTCTGAATTTATCACTCAGGACCCTGGTGCCCACAGCATTGTGGGTAACCCTCCTTACCTCCTCCACCCCCAAATCATTGGAGCAGAGGATGACTACTTTGACTCTCAGCAAGAGCAGGTAACTCAAGAAGTGTCTCTCAGCTTCTTAGATTCACCGCGTTATCTTCATCTAACGAACTAATCTGTGTACTCAGATCAACGGACAGTGCAGCTGCTTCCAGAGTATCGACTTGCTGAAGACCCGGCCAGCTCACCTCGCGGTCTTCCTCCATCACGTTGTCTCCCAGTTTGACCCCACTCCACTGGTACGTACACAGCCCAGACCAAGCAGGGAATAATTCCACGTAGCTCATTTCACATTTACCGTAAAACGTCACCCTAAGAATCAAATAACTGGCAAGAAATGTGACTTCTTTTAATTAACCAGAATAGACATGGGATGTTTTTTCTTTTTTTTTTCTTTCATTCAAGTTTTATTGAACTTTTCAGAGGCTTGGTACATGGCAAACTAACCAGGGACAGGTAGTTCATAATTAACAATTAACTGGTGACAGACTTGACATATTTTGTGTTACGAATAAAAAAAAAAACAAAAAAAAAAACAGCAAATACAAAGAAAGTGGATAAATAATAATATCAACTAATATATACAGGTATCTGTATACACGCACACCTGTACATGCACTCCTACATTCATACATGCGTACATATACATAACTAACGTGCTTCCCCATACATCATATAGACATGCTGCTGGGTATACAGTATTAAAGGATCACATTTGGGGAAAAAAACAAACAACAAAAAAAAACACAATTCTAGTGGAGATCATTCTTCACCTTTATGTAGTCCCAAAACCTGTCCAAGGGGTTACCCCACCCCCCTTGTCATCACTTAATTTTAGTGCTGGGCACGTTAACGCGTTAATCGTGCGTTAACGCAACGCTTAATTAACGGCGTTAATTTTTTTTAATCGCACGTTAATGTTTTTTTTTCTTTGCTGGCCTCTGGCTTTGATGACAGAAACATGGCGTCCATGTCTCCCCTCCCTGCTGCAGCGGTGCGTCTGACGTGATCGGGAGAGAGCGGGTTTATTAAAATAAAGAGATGTTTTCTGTTTGGAACAGGAAGACGAACAAAAGAACCGTTGTTTCTCTTTGTCAAAATACATGCAGATGGACATCGTGATTTTTGGACGGGAAACTTTTTTATCATTATTTTTTTTTTAATAAATGCGGTTTTAATTTATGCAAGACAGCAAAGGTAAGGCATGTGAGCTTTCAGTAGAGGAGCCGTTTGTTCGTGTTAATGCGTGGGGTGGACACGGGGAGACATCATTTGTGTTTACATATTTTTCGGACTTTGTGTAGCTGCTCTTTAAATAATTAGTTGTCTTAACTGTGTTTGTTGGTGATAGAAATGGTTTTACTGAGCTGGTAGCTGAGATTCTGGACTTTCTGTAGATACCACACATGTTTATAGTTACATCTACAGACCTGACGCTACACCCGGAACGAGATGTTAAGCCCTTACCTCCCGGTAGTGGAGGCTGAAAATTAAAGTTTAGAGAAATTATAGGCCAGAAACCTGGATAATGAAGCACTAAAGGTGCAATATGAACTGTACATTTGTTATTAAGTGTTTTCTTTGTGGAGGGGTTTGTTACTGATTATAAACCACGAAAAGACTTTTTGTTTTTGAGGGTTGGTGACACATACAGGCGTGTGTTCAACCAGCTTCTCCATGTTTTGTTTTTTTTTTGTTTTTTTTAAACACACAGTTACAGATATTGTGCACATTAGAGGTGGTAGACGTGTTGTGTTGATCACATAATACACATAAACCCACCAGACAAGGAGACAGCGGACAAAGTAACAGCATTAGCTGTTCAATATAAACCAGAAGAACCAGACAACCACCTGCTACACCTGCAAGGAAACAGAGCCATCAAGACAAACTTTTATCAATCATCAAACAATCATCAGCGACACCTATAAAAAGACACGCTGGGGATAAACATCATGATTCACAACAACAAAAATATCAGCAACACAGTGAAAAAACATGAACATAACTATAGTGGTTAGTGATCAAATTTCTGGAAGGACACATTATCCATGTTAAGCTGGAATGAGATCTGCTTACAGAGTAGACTTATTCATTTTGTTTAGTTGTACAAGACTGTGCAGCTTCATGTTCAAATAGTGTTTTTTTTTTATAAAAGAAATCACATTACTCCAACATGTAAAACTATATTTTTTAGCTTTGGTGTAATGCTGTGGTGAAAAACAAGAGGGTAATATGAACATTTGTGGGTTAATTCTGCTTTTTTATTAATATAAGTGGGTCGTAGATTGAATCCTCTAGATCACAAAACCTGCTTTCTGTTGTGATAGTTGTTTTAAGACCCATTTAAATGACCCAAAGCTCTTCTCACTCTCTCAGCTTTGTTATCTCTACGGCGACATTTACAAGCAAACCAACTCCAAAGAAAGTCGACGCGTCTTCATGGATTTCCATTCGCTCTTCTTGGACCGAACAGCAGTAAGTCTCTCTTCTTTTCCTCTTCAGTTAGTTTGCATACACCTTTTCTGATTGGCTCAACCTTTGTTGATATAATCCTTATCTTACATCTGGTTGTCTTTTCTAGAATCTTAAAGTACCCGTGCCTGAACTGGTTGCAGCTGAACTGGGTGAGGGATGCACAAACAAGACAATCTATATCAAGATTTTTGCAGTAGACTAAATAAAAATGTCACAAACTCCTCATACCTGAGGAACCCTGAGTTTAAGTAGTGATTTCTTTGCTTATGTAAAGTATTTATCCCAGTTAATCCCATTTCCTAGGTTTAAACTGACAGTAAGTCAGTAGTAATTGATGGCTGAGCCTTTCATTGACTGATGGCCAAAAAGATGAAGTGTCTTGTTTTTGTGTGAGAAATAAAGCATGGCAAGTTGTAAACGTAAAGCAGAAGGAAACATTTTAAAAATGGTGGCATCACAAACACTCAGATGTGTAGTTGAGAATAAAATTAAGGGAAAGAAAGTAGGTTGTTGTCTTAGTTATTTTTCTTTTATTGTATAAACATGTGCAATAATGATATAAAGATAGAATATGTTGTACATTTTCAGTCTTTAAAAGGAAAGGTTACTGACCATTTGCCACTTAAATCTTGTGAACAAATAGAAAATTTTATTAAATATAACTGTAAAGTAAATACAAGGAAAATACTATCAAATAGTATCTGAGATATCTTTAAGAAAGCTTTAAAACAATCCCACTGAATCTAATTTTTCTGACAGTAATTTGCCTCTAGAGATATCTACACATATCCTGATATCAGAGTTTTTTTTTCTGATTTCAAAATCTGTGCACAATCGAGCTCCAAATAAGTTATATATAATGTAAATAATATCAATAAAAACAGAATGCAATGGTTTCCATTTCTTATAAACCCATATTATATTCCCAGTAGAACATAAACATCATGCAGGGTGGTGTTTAGAATTGTTTTAAGGGTTTTAGGAGAGGAATGTTGTCCCATTCTAGCAGGTCTACAGTCTTGGACCTTGGTTGCTGGATTTCTGCTTCCATGAAGCTCCAGATGTTGTGTATTGGTGAAAGGTCTGGACTGCAGGCAGGCCAGTTCAGCAGTCAGACTTTTCTCCTGTGAAGCCATGCTGGTGTGATGGATGCAAAATGTGGTTCAGCATCGTTTTGTTGAAATCTGCAAGGCCGTCCCTATAAGAGACGTTGCAGATGCCATAGGCTCTAATGCAGCCCCATACCATCAGAGATGCAGCTTTTCCCCTGTCCACTGACAACTAGCTGGATGCTCCCTCTCCTCTTTAATCTGCAGGACACGCCGTCCATGCTTTTTCCACTTTGCCTCAAACCATTTTAAATGAGCTTTGGTCCAGAGAAGATGGCACTGTTTCTGGATTCTGGTCAAATCTGGCTTCTTCTTTGCATGATGGCGCTTTAACCTGCATTTGTGGATTTCAGGGTGAGCTGTGTTCACAGACAGTGATTTCTGGAAGTCTTCCTGAGTCCATGCAGTGATTTCCAGTTGAGAATCATCTCTGGGTTTAATGCAGAAGATCACCAGCATCCAGACTTGTCCCATGCACACAGAGATTTCTCCTAAATTCTCTTAATCTTCTGAAGGTATTATACACTGTAGATTATGGATCTACATCTGATATGTTGTTTACCTTCTACTGGGAATAAAATATGGGTTGATGAGATTTGGAAATCATTGCATTCTGTTTTTATTTAAATTTTACACAGCATCCCAACTTTTTGGGAATTAGGGTTGTCGTTCACATGAGTAGGGATTGAAGTCAAGCTAAAAACTGACTTTTAACTTGATTATTTTTGTGTTTAAGAGAAACGTAGACTGGAGTTGATCCCAGAGGAGCTCTGTAAACAGTACATTCAGGTGTTACAAGACACATTGTTAACAGATCTGCACAAGAACCTGGAAGACTTTAGGTAAAAACACCACAGCAGTCTGCAACATTTGTACCGTAAAACTGTGAAGTTAAAGCTTGTCAGAAGGTAACACATCCAGCTGTAAATCATGCATCCTCTGCAGACATAAGCGCAGCATGGGCCTGACGCTGGCTGAAGAAGAGCTGTCCAAACTGGACTCGGAACAGGCAAAAGACCAGCAGGCACTGGAGAAGGAATGCTCCTGTGCTGAGCACATCATCTCCAAGATTGAGGATATCCTGTGAGTCTCAGAGTGCACACGTCATTGCAGATGTGTGTGTGTTTTTATATCTGCTCATGTGGTTGTGTGTGTGTGTGTGTGTACTGTTCCAGGTTGACCTCACAGCCCTCAGAAGAGGAGAAGTGGTAAGAAGATGGATTTTTTATTTTTATCTTTCACATCATCAGTTAGCTGCAGGACAGTCAGAAGGAGTCTGTTTTAGAGAAGTATTACAGTTTCTGTTCTGCTATGTTTCTGCTATTTTTAACTGAATGAGTGAGAGACTTAATCTTGTTGATCAGGAAATTCCTAATTAGATGACAGTGCATCAGTTTGAGTTACTTGCATGTACTTTCCCATGTATTGTAAAATTAGTAAAACCTTAAAGATGATATTTTTGCTCGCTTTAGTATTAATGGCATTAGTCAATTCTGTCCAGTTCAGCTTTATACAACAGTCACCTCAAAGCACTTTTACAGGCTCAGTCCATGATAATCCAGTTAAGGAGACAGTGGAGAGGAAATTGTTCGCTGTGACCGCGGGGGGCTCTGGCTGGGGCCTTCCTCTGCTGCCCTGTGGGTGGATTCAGGGTGGTTTTTGTGATGGGTTGGCTGGGGTTCGTGTTTCAGGATCGCTGCTGATCACCTGGGTGTCTCTAGCCTCCATAGAGACGTGGTCATATTAGCATGATCACACGCTTCTCTGCTCACTCCTCATTCCTCATCCTCTGCAGACTGACAGTCACTGAGTTGTTCAGTGGGTTTATACACTAAGAGCTGCTTTTGTTTAGGTTTTTTTGTGTGTTTCTGGTACTTTGGTTGTTGTTGTGATACATGTTTGTTTTTTGTATTTTTCTGTTAATTTATTTTTTGTTGTTGCCGTCTTGGTTATTTTTTTAGGAACCTCCGATGATTGTCAGCTTTGTTTACCTGTAAATCTGTAGGAAATTCTGTTGTGTTTCTGTACAGGTGTAATAGTTGGTTGTCTGGTGTTAGGTTGGCGTGAAGGGTCGTTACCTTCTATCTACTGTGGCTCTGTCTTGTCTTCCCTTTTTATACTTTTCTTTTAACTTCTCTTCATTATTTTCCTTTTTTCGGTCTTTTGCTCTGATGGGAAAATGTGGAACTCAAAGATCTTTAAGATGCAGTGGAGCTTGGTCACTAAGAGCTTCAAATGTGAGGAGAAGTATAAATTCTATTCTGGATTTAACAGGAAGCCGATGAAGAGAAGATAAAAGTGGAGAAATGTTATCTCTGATGATAATTCTCATCAGAACCTACAACATTTTGGATCAGGAGGAATGTTTTCAGAACATTTTGGTACTGAAAAACTAAATTTTTATGTATGAACTAGTTTCTGTGCATCAGAATGTTCCACATTTTGGGAATGTTACGTAGGTGAAAGAAGGTGGCCCTTGATACCTGTTTAGATACAGAAGAACAAATCCTAGTCCAAAATGACTCCAAGGTTCATCACCGTAGTACTGGAAGCCAAGTTAATGCCATTTAGAGTCATTACGTACAGTAATACATACATTACATACATACAAAGACAAAAACCTCAGTCTGTCTGAATTCAAAAGGAGAAAAGTCAGAGTTATCCAGGTCATTGTGTCTTTAAGACATCTTTGTAATCTAACAAGCTGATTGGTTTTATCAGGCTTCATGGATAAGTAAATCTGAGTATCATCTGCATAGCAATGAAAGTTTATACCATGCTGTCTAATGATATTACCTAAGGGAAGCCTGTATAATGTGAAAAGTATTGATCCAAGTACAGAAGCCTGAGGAACTCCATGACCTACTGGTGTGAGGAAATCTGTCAGATATTTATTAATTAAACCAACCTAATCCAATTCCAATCCCAATAACAAGATCTAACAGGACCAGCACAGGTAGGAGGCCTTTATCTGAGGCCGTAAGAAGATATTGTTAACCTTCATCTGGTTTGTTTCTGTGCTAAGCTTTAAATCCTGACTCTCTCTTCCAACTGATTTGGTTGTTTCATTGAGAAATCCTCACAATGGACCACAAGAAGCTCTAGATATTAAGTAGAATAAAAAACTTTTTTTCTGTCTCTTGTGCAGCCAAACTATGCAGTATGTGATTCTGACCTATATGAAGCACCTCGGGGTGAAAGTGAAGGAGCATCGTGGTCTCGAACATAAACGTGCACGGAATTTCCTGCCCAGGATTATGGTGCATTCCCTTCTGCATTTTTACCATGCACACAGTAGTCTGAACATGATGAAAAACAGTGAATTTCAGTCATTTTGAACTGTCTCATATTCTGTTTGAAGCTCCCTAAAAGAGTGTTTTTTGTTTTAAAGGTAAAAAGTATGAAACTTGAGAAGGAGGGAGAAGAGAAGGTGAAAAAGCCTCTCTTTGGCAACCTCCTCAGCAATCCCCGACGTCTGAGCAGAGTGGACTCGACCTCAGGTGAGAACCAGTCCAACACTGAATGTGTTGTTTACACAGGCACATAAAATTCACCAGGCCAGGTTTGCTGCAGCAGGAGAGAGAAAAGCTTTCTTTGGTTATTTTTCTACATGCATTACTCCTCAATGCATGTGCACATGTGAGTTAAAGTCTGGTTTTGTGTGCAGTTGGTAAAGCTGTGGAGCTGAACAAGCAGCGGTCACCAAAGCTTTCTCAACCCGCCTTTGGCATCCCCGAGCTGTCCGACTCCGCTGCTTCTGCTTCTGGACGGAGCCGTACCAACCTCCCCAGTGAGGGATCGGACACCAGCACCAAGTCGGTGTCTTCCATCACCTCCCTGCCTCACAGCTCCCCCACCACCCTGGCCTCGGATACTAGCGGACAAGAGTCGGACCCCAGTAAGATATTCCTGTCCTCTGCTCTACTTTTAAGAAGTCCGAGGAGTTTCTCTGGGCTTTGTTTTAACCCAACAGATTATTTTGTGCTTAATAAAATAATAAATTTTCTCTTTTGCTCGACAGATCTCTCTCCATTCTGTGTCCAGCCCAGACTGAGCGATGGTCTATCGTCTGGAGACCACCAGGACAGCCTCTCCAGTCCAACTAGCACACTGTTTGACTTCAGCCCCTCCAGCCTGGAGCAGCGAGACGAAGATCAGGAGGCCTTCGGGTATTAAGAGTTCAGCAGTTACTGGATCAGAAATGAACACATTTCAAGTCAGGATCACAGAGAGTTTAACTGTTTTATGAAACATTGCGTAAACGCCAGGAAGTTCACAGCAGGAATTATTCATGTAGAAGGAACACAGCTCTCTTTCTTTGGGTTGTGGATGAGTAAAAAAATAACTTATTCGTTCTTTTGTGGTTGTTTATATTCACTTTGCATTATGAGCATAATAGCAGACTAATGATTTGATAGTAAATTAATAATAAAAAATATCTTAACTTAAAGAAAAAGATCATTCATGCAAACATCTCCTGAAATCTTTTTAAGCAAATAAAAGCAAAATGAAATAATTTGTTCATTTTTATAAACCTTTAATTAACAGACAAATGTTTAATTTAGTCTTTACTGATCAAGTTAATCGTAGTTAGAAAATATTATATATATATTATAAATATCTGAAGGTTTATGCCAGCAGTGCAACTAAAATAAAGATTCAGAAGGATAAATAAATCAATAAATCATATGAAAATTTGCAAACATTGCTGGAAATATATAATCCGTCCACTTTACCAGGCCCACCTTCTACTACTGGGTTGGACCCTTTTTTCCTCCAGAACTGCCTTTATTCTAGGTGCGATAGATTCAACAAGGTGGTAGAAACCTTCCTCAGAGGTTTTGCTCCATATTGACATGACAGCATCACACAGTTGTTGCAGGTTTGTCGGCTGCATCCATGATGA
>JBAGKP010000017.1:24955873-24971397 GCA_037177255.1 Melanotaenia maccullochi
TAGCCATCAGAAGATGCTACACTGTGGTCATAAAGGGATGGACATGGTCAGACATTCTGGTCCAGACAACTGCTGCTCACTGGATATTTTCTCTTCTTCAAATTATTTTCTGTAAATCCTAGAGATGGTTGTGTGTTAAAATCCCCATCATTTTTTAATGTTTTATTATACTTTAATAATCCCAGCTAGGAAATTCCTTCTCTATAGTTACTAGGAGCAGCGGCATGCCAGGCTAGATTCCAGCGCCCAGGGAGCAGTTGGGGGGGTCCATAGTGGTTTACCTTAGTTGCCATCCCGGGGACTTGAACCCAGGCTCTCCAGACTCAAGCACACCTCTGTAACCACTAGGTTACAACTGCATCCTAAAAGGAAAATATGTTTGGCAATGGCAGAATTTGAACCCACACCTTGAAGAGACTGGAGCCTTAATCCAGCACCTTAGACCACCCGGCCACACTACCATATGGTTTTCCACCAAATACTGCAACCATGCCAGTGACTCCAACCAAGTCACTTAAATCCCCTTTCTTCCTTATTCTGATGCTTAGTTTGAACTACAGCAAGTCATCTTCACCATGTTTACATAACTAGATGCATCAAGTTGCTGCCGTGTGATTGGCTGGTTAGATATTTGTGTTAACAAACAGTTGGATCAGGTGGAGCTGATAAAGTGGAAGCTTAGTGTAGTTAACTTCAGTCATTTTTTTTTAGAAGCATACAGATTTCTGTGGTAACAGTTTGTTCATTAACAATTAATTTGCTAATTCCTTTCTCACTGTTGAGTTTCTAAAATATCAGAGTAATTTACAAGATGCTCAACAGACTGTGTCGATGTTTTTCTGACTGTTTCCAGTCAGATGGAGGTGCAATGTGTGGCGAGTTCAGCCGACATCCAGAGTGAAGATGACCAGGGAGGTGAGGTGGAGAGTGAGGAAGACCCTCTGAACTGGCAGCGACTGGTCAGTCGGGGTGTCCTGGCCAGTTTAACGCCAAAGGAAATCAAACGTCAGGAAGTCATCAACGGTGAGTTGCCAGGAGCTCAGAATTTGCAGAATGAGACCCAAAAATGATGAAGTATTCTAAGAGTTTTTTTTCCGGCCCTGGATGCTTTCATGTCTCTGTCCTGTAGAGCTGTTCTACACTGAGCGTGCTCACCTGCGCATGCTAAGGGTGCTGGACTGTGTTTTTTGCCAGAGGCTGAACAAAGATGGCATTCTTCCACCAGAAGACATCAAACACATCTTCATTAACCTGGAGGAAATCATTCAGCTTCATGGTATCATCCTCACGTGTTAACAGCCTTCAGGTTACAGACAGATGAGTAAAATGTACAAAATTACAGCGAGTGTCTGCAAAGCAAGCTTTACTTGGGAGTTAACATGATGCTATGAAAATAGACCTGTTTTCCTTGTAATTTGGAGCAAAATAGTGATTGATACAAAAACTTTGTATCGTGATGGCCGCCATTCTCCAAACTACTTCAGTGAATGTTGGGGGAGTTCAATGTGGCAAATAATGGCAATACAGGCGCATGACAGCACCATGGGAAGGAGACATCTTGTTCATGTCTCACTTCTTCTGGTGTCAGTTGTGCCCTGACTTCTATTATCTGTTATTCGTACAGGGGGTGCAGGTTTTATACGGACTACAGGTGGGAATTTTTAGGCACATCATGATTCAACTCAATTACGATTCAGATGTTTGTGATGTGATTATAAAACGATTATTGATGCTTTTTTTCCCTGTGTCACTAACTGCTGCTACATGTGTGGTTTCCCATATTTGTCATAACAAACAATGAGGAAGAAAACTTGTCCTGCATTAACATTTACAGGTTAATGCAGGACAACTTCTTCTTCCATCAGTGTAAAACGTGGAGCTGCATCAGAGCGATCTTGGGTTGATCATATTTTAATCAGAACGTTTACTGTGTTCTTTCACGTCTGGCTGCGAGACATTTCTCCTGGCCAAAGCCACCTATCATCTGACATGTGCACTTCTTTTGGCTGTGTTTACCTAAAATGCCCTTTGCACTGTAGTTCATTTCCTATTGAAGTACTTCCACACGTTAGCTTTTTGCAGAGGGAGCCGGTGTTGTCCTGAAATAAGTACACCCTGCCACGAAAAGCCCCCCTAAGACTTTATACTTATTTCTAAACTGACAGAATGTCAAAAGAAACCAACAGACTTGTGATCTTCACCACCCTTAAAAGAGAACTTAATATTGACAACCGCTGCCAGCCTGTTCATATTAACAAAAGAAAAAAACTAAAAAATAGATTAAATGGTATTAGATTAATGACAGTAATGTTCAGATGGAATGTAAGCTACATGTTAGAAGCCAGGGTGAGTGATATGGTTTACTAATTCTGACTGGAAACAGAAGTCAATTATTATGTTCTGGATTTCTTTCAAATAATACTGAACCCAGCAGGGACAGAATTACCAGTGGTGCATATTCTGGCAATACCCTCTGCCAGAATATGCACCCCTTCCTATTTCTGACTGGAAGGGTGGCTAATGATCAACATTCAGAACGTCCAGGACTTTGCTTGTCGGTGCTTGAACAGAGATGTGTGGAGTAATGATGCCGTGAAGACCTTTTCACAGCAGGGGTGCTTATTTCAACACAACACCAGCCAGATTTCACAATCGGTCTGTTACATGCATGCCACTGGACTGGGCATTGCACTTCCGCTTTCTTAAGTTCTGCCTTTTGGGTTATTCAGCATCATGTTAATTAATTAATAGTTAACAGTTAATTAATTTTTTTTTTTACATTTTTACAGCAATTTAGAATCATCCACATCCACATTACCTGCATTCCCTAGCTCTAATGTGGATAGGGCATTTGGTTAAAAAAACAAGTGCTAACATGATGGTCCATGAGGCTCAGAGTTCAGACAGGAGTTTAAACATTCATTTGCAGCAAAAGAAACCAGAAAACAAGATGCCACAGTTTGGAAAACACCACCTGGCTGTAAACTTCCAGAAGGCAAAGTGAATCCTGCTGGATGTTCTGCATGGGTGCAGTACAACAAAAGCAGCTCTTAGGGAATTTATGTTACACCTGTGTGAAAAGTTAGAAACATTTCATGCCTGCACACATAAAATCAAGCTCCAGATATTTGACAGGAAGTTCAAAAGTTTCTTTTCATCCATCCCCTGCTCTTATATACTTCAGGGTTATGTTTAAAGAGCTCTTACAGACATTTACTGTAAGTCGGAAACAGCGGCCCTATCACATGAGCTGTGACTGGTGGAAAAAAAGCGATGCCACAGTGACAGAAAGCAGCCTTGTTCAGTGACAGGACAAAGTGGTTTAGAAAAACCTTCGCAACAGAAAGGTCTAGAAGTTTTGTTTTAACATCAGTTATTTCATGCCAATGCATGTGCTGTTTGCATGCAATAGGACGTGAAGAGCTTTCTTGTGCTCCACAGTTTCTATAACGGAACAAATGACAGCAATCAGGAAACGGAGTGAGACGTCAGTGATCGGTCAGATCGGAGATGACCTCTTGGCCTGGGTAAGACTGGTTTCACTGATGCACAAGGCAGATTAGAGATGTTCCCACTAATGCTGTGTTCACAGGAAACACTGAACTGCAGAGGGTTTTACTTCTCTGGAAACACAGGTCTGCCACACCAGTACGTTCAAATGTCTGAGAGAGAAGACATTTCAAGTTTGATTAGCATTTCATGGCCACATTTGAACTTTTAACAGACTGAATGAACATCTAGGGCACCTATGAAAAATATTAACATGATGTTTGGTACAAACAAAATGATGAGATTGAGTCCGCATGAAATGCCTCAAACTTATATCTGCTTTGTATGCATGCGGACTGCAGTTCAGCTGGGAGGAAGAGGAGAAGATAAAAAGAGCAGTGGGAACTTTCTGTAGCAACCAGCCATCTGCACTGGAGCTCATCAAGACCAGGCAGAAGAAAGACCAGAGGTTCAACTTGTTCATGCAGGTCAGTAAAATACCACTTCATTTTTCTGCCCTGGTTTTATTTAATGTCAGGGTCAGTATAGTTTCAGAGCTTACAGAGCTGTTGATCTTCATGTCATATTTTTCTCTTCATTGTTCTTCTCAGGAAGCTGAGAGCAACCGTTTGTGCCGCAGGCTGCAGCTTAAAGACATCATTCCTGTAGAAATGCAGAGAGTGACAAAGTACCCGCTTCTGCTGGAAAATATCGCTAAATACACAGGTAGCCGTCGAAGTGCAGGCAGTGGCGGTTCTCCAAAGTTTTACTTGTGGAGGGAAAGAAGTGGCAAGAGGTCTTGTCAGGGTGATGTTGGGACATGCTCAAAACTGTAGGTGAAAACCCCCGGATGCACATGGAGTCAGCAAATAAAAATGAAAACCATATGTAGGTTTAAAGGGAAAGATTTCTCAAAATAACCACAAAAAATAAATTAGATACCAGTAAAAGACAGACATCAGCCGTCCCTTTTAGGAGAGCTGAAGACAACAGTCATTGTGCTGAGTCTCACAGATATCCAAATCTAGTGTTTTTGCACACATCTCTCAATTCTGAGGGCTACTAGATTATTTAGAAGATCATCTTTGATCTAAAAATAGGGCTGTCAAATGATTAAAACTTTTAATCAGATTAATCACGGCTTACAGATTGATTAATCATGATTAATCACCATTTGCGACTGAAATCTGCTCATTTTTACTGTATTGTATTGACAGAATGGTAAATGGACTATACTTATACAGCACTTTTCCAGTCATGTTTGACTACTCAAAGCGCTTTACACTATGTGTCACATTCACCGATTAACACACACATTTATACCCTGGACACCTTGGGAGGTAACATGAGGTTCAATGTCTTGCCCAAGGACACTTTGGCATGGGGTCAGCAGAAGCCTGGAATTGATTTACCGACTTTCCAGTTGGTGGACACCTGCTCTTCCTCCTGAACTATCTGCTCGGTTGCAGACAGACAGTTTCCTACATGTCTGTGGAACACCACCATGTGCAGCCATGGAGCAGGAGGCAGAGGTGTATTTGATGCAGGGCCGTAGCTAAGATGTTTTTTATGGGCCTAAGATTATGTTGTGATGCTTTTCTTTGTGCAGAAGATGGTGAGGAGAGGGAAAAGGTGAAGAAAGCTGCAGAGTGTTGTAAAAAGATCCTCAACCATGTCAACCAGGCTGTAAAAGAGGCTGAAAACAAACAGGTGCACACAAAATATTTTCTAAATATTCCACATTTATTATCAGGTTTCATCATTTTTAGTCTCTAGTTTGTGAGTTTTTTTGTGAATTAAACGAGTCGCGTTACGTTCCAACAGAGGCTGGAGGAATATCAGCGAAGGTTAGACTTCTCCTCTCTCAAACAGAGTGAGAACCCTGTGATCCTGGAGCTCAGGGTAAGAAACATGAACAATATCTGATGCTCTGAATGTAGAATCTATCAACATGCTGTCATTGTTGCATGCATGTGGTGGTCATTTTACAGGTTTTAGTTATTTGCAGTTTGGTTTATTTACATAAAATCTGATTGTTCTCATGCAGAATCTGGATCTGACCAAGAGGAAGATGGTGCATGAGGGACCTCTCTCTTGGAAAGTCAATAGAGACAAGACGATCGGTATGCACACATATCAGTAATATGAGAGTAACTTTAAAGAATACAGTTGAATATTTGATGAGTTTGTTTCTGTAATTGACATTAATTAAAACAGATGTGTGTCTGCGAGGAAAATTATGGAAGTCTGGAAAGAAGAAGTTAGGCTGTGCTGACATTTTTGCCTGCCTTTCAGAGCTCTACACACTCCTCCTGGAGGATATCATGGTTCTGCTGCAGAAACAGGATGAGCGTTTGATCCTTAAGTTTCATGGCAAGAATTTGGCCAGTGTTGCCGACACTAAGCACATCTTCAGCCCCATAATTAAGCTCAACACTGTCCTGGTCCGTCCTGTGGCAACTGGTAAGGCCTTCAGCCAATGCCAAGTAATTTCAGCCTGTCCCTTCACTTCTTCTTGTGCTTAATTTTTTTAAAATGATTAATCAGCAACTTTTTGTTAGTTTTGCTTGTTTTTTTTGACTTAGTCAGTCATTCATTTGAGATTTGCAAGCAAATCAGCTGTGATTATGATTTCAGAAAAAGTTTTGAACCACCCTTTATTTCTTTATACTGCATATTAATAGGAGAACTAGAAATAGGTTCAGTGTTTCATCTAAACATGCAGGCATGTTGAAATCCAGGTTCTGGGGAGGATCCATCCCTCCATCAGGCCTGTAGCCACTGATCTTCAGTCCAGTTCTTGTGTCATGTGACATAGCTCAGCTTTTTCTCCATTTCACTTTGTTAAGAATGGCTTCTTGACCGCCACATTTCCATGGAGACCATTTCTGATGAGGCTTCGGCCAACATGTGCATGTGCATGCCAAGAGATTCCAGGTTTTCAGCTGACAGCTGAATCACTTTCTTTCTGTTAAAATTCTATTTTCTATATGTTAAAGTGTTATTTTTAGTGATTTTTGGCATTTTATAGATGTAAATATAGAAATAAGAACAAATTATGTGTCTTAGTGACAAGCTGCTAGTAACAATAAGTCAAAAGATCCAGTTTAAACTGGTTCTTTGCTAAGTTGTCTGTTATGTGTCAACACAGCACTGGTCCATCCTTGAGTTAGGAGCTTTTCTTTGTACTTAAATAGTTCATAGTCCACTGTTAGGTGGCTTAAGAAAGAAAAATACATTTCTCTGAACATGGTCAGGTACCCGCACTGGACTGAAAATGAAGGAAAAAGCAGAAAATCTACAAAATAAGCTTTAAGTTGGAGAACTGTTGAGACCACATACAAAGGTTTTAGTAAGGTCTGGCACCTTGAAGGCAAACTTAAAGAAGTGTGGGCTCAATACATTTCCACAGTGCTGTAGCTAAACTATCGATGTTAGCATTGTCACTGTTAGCATTTAGCATGCTAAGTTCAACCTTAAAGAGCAGCTATCGACAAGTTCGGTGCAGTGCTCCCTTAATGTTAACATACACTAAGTATAATTAGTGTCTTTATGTACTTGATATGTAATTTTGCTGTATTTTGTTTGTAATGCAACATAACCCCTGTTTAAAATGTCTCCCCAACAGATAACAAGTCTTTCTTTGTTCTGTCCATGTCGGAGAACGGAGCTCAGATCTATGAGCTGATGGCTCAGACGGTTTCTGACCGGAGAACGTGAGTTTGTTGTGGGTTTTTTTTAACAAAAACATAACAAAGCTGGAGTAATCTGTTTCCTTGTGTCACCCCATTGCATGTCACCTCTGTTCATCCAGGTGGCAATGTCTGATCACTCAGTTTGCCGACGCCATGAAGGCTAAACCTCACAGCACTGACACGCCTCCAACTCAGTCCGAGTGAGTCCACTTAAGCTGCCTCTCAGCTCACTGATGTTGTTGTTGTTTTTCATTGTTTACAGTGTGAATGTGTTTCAGAGCTGAGCAGGATGCGATTGAGATCATTAACTGTGAGATGCCCAAACCAACTGCAGAGCCCAACGGGACATCGATTGAAAGCACTCATTCTCCAGGTATGAGTGAAAGACAATTCACACTCACTGTCCTCTTCACCAGGACCACCTTCTAGTACTAGGTCAGACCCCCTTTTTAATTCTTGGTGTGATAGACTGAACAGGATGTTGGAAACATTCCTCAGATGTTTTGCTCCATATTAACATGACAGCATCACACAGTTGCTGCAGGTTTGTCGGCTGCGTCCATGATGAGAATCACCCGTTCCACCACATCCCAAAGCTGCTTGAACTGAGATCTGGTGACTGTGGAGGCCGTTGGAGTCCAGTGAACTCATTGTCATGTTCTAGAAAGCAAGTGGAGATGATCTGAGCATTTTGACATGGTGCATTATCCTGCTGGAAGTAGCATCAGAAGATGCTACACTGTGGTCATAAAGGATGGACATGGTCAGCAACAATACTCAGATAGGCTGTGGTGGTTAAACCAGGCCACGTTGGTACGAAGGGGCCCAACCTGGGCCAACAAATATCCCCCACACCATTACACCAGCAGCCTGAAGCAGGATGGCAGGATAGATCCATGTTTTCATGATATTTCCACCTAATTCTGAGCCTAGCATCTGAATGTGGAGCTGAAATGGAGTCCCATCAGACCAGCAATGTTTCTCCATCTTCTATTGTCCAGTGTTGGTGAGTCTGTGTGAATTGTAGCCTCAGTTTCCTGTTCTTAGCTGACAGGAGGAACCCGGTGTGTCTTCTGCTGCTGTAGCCCATCTGCTTCAAGGTTGGACGTGTTGTGTGTTCAGAGATGCTGTTCTGCAGACCTTGGTTGTACCGGTTACCCTAGGTGGTTGTGTGGGAAAATCCCAGTAGATCAGCAGTTTGTGAAATACTCAGACTAACAACCACCTCTTTTCTTCCTCATTCTGATGCTCAGTTTGAGCTTCAAGTCATCCTCACCATGTCTACATGACTAGATGCTGCCATGTGTTGGCTGATTAGCTATCTGTGGTAAAAAGCAGCTGAACAGGTGGATCTAATAAAGTAGATGGTGAATTTATAGTTCTAGGGTAAATGGACAAAGTAAGAATTTTAGTGATCTAGTTACCCTTAACAGTTTTTAAATTTGAATTTATTGATTGTCTGTAATTATTGTACACAAAATCCAGAAGCTCTTTCAATTCATTAACAACTGTGTCTGTAATAAATCTCAAATAAAGACTTTTTCTTGTTGTTTGAAGATGTTTCACCTCTCAGCTGAAAGGCTTCTTTGGTTCCAGCTACCTCAAACGTCTAAGTGCTAGAAGAACACTTGGAGGCCTTTAAAGTGACATGTATGATCACCATGACCTGGATAACTGGGAATCTTTACCCACACCATCTCTTAGTTTAAAATCTTTTTGTTCCAGATAAAGATGCTTTCTCGTCTCCTGATCTTCCGCCTCCTATCAACCCCTTCGATGAGTTGAAATCAGAGGACGAGGAAGAGGAGCTGGCTGTTGCTGGCAGGCGAGTGGAAGACGAGGAGGAGGAGGTGGATGAAGCAGAACTAGAGGCCTTCCTGGACGGGCAGCTGGCAGACAGACTGCTGCAGGAAGGATCTCGTCAGGGCATTGCACTTAAAGATGAGGATCATGCTGTTTTTGACGTCCCACTATCCAAAGCTGAAGAGGCTCTTCGGACGTGTAAGCTTTCATGTTTTTTCTCCGAGGTTGTTGAATCATGGAAGTTGTTGTTTAACTGGTTGTAAACACTTGTTTGGTGATTTTGTTTGCAAGTGAATAACTCCTTTCTTTTTCTGTTCCAGTGGCGATGCTGAAACAGGCTCTTTTCACTCACATGATGAGCAGAGAGTCTGAGGAGGTGGCACCGGAGAATAAGCAGAGCGGTGTCCCCGGGAATCAGCTGAGCGGCTCTTTTTCTGGGAGCCCTGAGGGACTGTCTGATGCTTGTGATGAGATCCGGCCGTCTGAGATCTCAGACCAAGACAACCCCCAACACTCTCCTGCACTCACAGGGCTGCCGGAGATGGCTGAACATAACGGCAAGGCAGCGCTACACTGACATGATATTTTGATCCAATATTTTTATCACTAACTCACCTATTTTTCTTCTCCAATCAGGTGGATTTGTAGTTTTGGATTTCGGAGGGGCCCCTGACCAGAGTACCACTGACTACGATGTGGGAATCGACATGAGGAAACTGCTGTCTTCCTCCTCGCAGGCAGGCAGTGGCGGTCCTAACCTCAGTAGGCAGCTGATGACCCACCTGCGCCTCCTGCAGGCTGACCTGCAGTACTTGAAGGTACTGCTGAGGGTGCACTCAGAGCCCTCTCCTAACAACACACACTTTCAGAAAGCTGCAGTGGGCAATCTCAGCTTCAGGTCATCTGGCTTGTGATGTTAAATATAAGGCAGAATGTCGCTTGTTCAAATGCTTGTAGATCTCCGTGAGATGTGTTCTGTTTTCACACCAGCTTCAGTAATATTTGGGGTCTAAGCTTGATAGGGGTGGGCGATTAATCGATAAAATCGATAAATCAAATTTTCCATTTCTGGAGATTTATTTTTATGAAAATCGGGATTTTTTTCCATAGTTAGTTAGCAGCTGGCTTACCCGTCCCCCCACATCCTAATGGTGTTTGTCTGACATATTTTCAGTGAAGTGACCCTTCACTCACGCCTGGGATTTAGCTGTGTGTATGACTGCAGTGAGAAATGCTGCTCTAAAAATCGGAGATTTTATTTTTAGGCCATATCGCCCAGCCCTAAAGCTGTGTTACTGCACGTTTTTGCTCGTGGAACATCAGGACAAGGACTACACGTCAGGACTTCACAGCTCCAGTATCTTAGCATTTGTCTGCACGGCTTCTAAAACTTACTGTTAAACTGTTAGCAACTGCACATGAAATAACTTTAACTCTTCAAAGCCTGAACCATGAAAAAATGGTAAGAAAAGTCCAATTTGTGAATATATGAGGTCATTATTTAATCTTTATTTACCTTTTTTTATTTTGACAAAATGTAGCAAATACATTTCTGCTTCCTGGTATGTATTAGGGGGCAGGAGATAAGTATCAGATTCTTTTTCAACAGGATTCTTAGCCACGTTTATGCCATAAAGTGATGGAAAATGTATCAGAAACTTTATCAAATATGTTACGTTTGGCTCTTATGAGTTAAACATGCACATATTACAAAATGCAGAAACATTCATGCTTTGCACACAGACCTTTTATCTACGGCCTCACAGATGTGATCATTTCTGTGAATGCATTACCTGATGTGCACGAGTATACCTGTGCTCGGATCAATGTTCATGTGGGATTTTGAGACTCAGTAATGAAAAAAACTGGGTCCTCTGGATTTTAACCATGGATGGATGGACTTTCTTCTCTCCATACTTTTTGACCTTGGAACAAGTTTTGGTATAATTTCCAGAATGAATTTAACTTGCATTGTCCCGTCCACATAAATAAATAAAATACCATGCAGGACATTTTACAGATAAAGTCCAAAATAATGTTTATTCCCAACTGGAGGGTCATACACAGGAAGGCAAAATCAAAATAGCTGAGTTAGGTGATTGACAGCGCCTGAGAGGACGCAGACACCAGAAACAAACAAAATAAGAAAATGGCTGGAAGCTTGGCTTGCATGAAGAAAATCCTACAAAATCTCATTGTGGCAAGAAATGAACTAAGTAACACTGTTGACGTGCTTCCAGGAAGTAGAGATGAAGTACAACAAACTGCAGCAGATGCACAGCAACGCAGCTACGGATTCAGAAGACAACAACGGTGTGTTTCAGCTCTGATTTTCATCCATGTCGAACCCTTTTTTTTAACTTCGGTCTCAAACATGATGTGTCTGCTGTGTTTCAGATGGGATCCAGTGATGACCACTTCCTACTCTCAGTTTACTGAGACACATTTTGCATTACTGCAAGATCACTTCCTTCTGGCACATCCTCCATCTTTTGACACTGGTGTCACCCGGTAACAGAGGGTTAATGACCTCCTGCTTCAGGAGTGCATCAGTGGAAGATGATACAGTCGGGATCAAGATTCTTCCAACCAGAAGGCGCTGAGGGGAAAGATCATGGACACTTTCTGCTATAATCAACGTCATAAATTATCTGAAACACTGGATATATAAAGTTGAAAAGGGGGAGGGTTTTGATATCAAACAGATGTACAGCAGTGAGGTCTTCATAAAGAAATAAACCTCATGTAGATGCTTCAAGACACACCAACAATATAAGTGCAGAGTAGCCAACATTACTGTTATTCACAAAAATCTCCAAAAAGCTTTTTTTTCCATTTTCTGTTTGCAGGAGGGCAAATACCCTCCAGTGTCTCTCTCTCGCTTAGTAACTAATATAATATATTTTGTTGCAGTGATTCATCCTGAGTGGATAAGATGGCTTACAAAAGGAAAGAAAATGTTTTTGTTTTAAGGGAATTTAAAGTGAAACTGCCAAAATCTGACTTCTAAGGAATTTTTAGTTGAGCTCAGTTCAGCTGTTTTTTCTGGTTGGTGAGACCCTCATGGTAAATTTGCTCCGTTTTAGCTTCTTTACATTTTTATGAAAACTGAGATTATCATAGAATTATTAGAACGCTCTCAAGCTTTCTGCTTTACTCCACTGGGAATTCGAACCACTCATGTTTGACAACGATCTGTAGGTGTTTGAGATTGGAGGACTTTTTGCCTTCTGCGGCCTTACGGGGGTCTGGGTTCTAACCAGGTCACTCCACACTGTGGTCAGATAATTCCTTAAGAAACTTGTCTTTGTTTGGTTGAAATGGGAAGTTTTGAGCAAGAATCCCCCCCCCCCCCTGTGGTTACTGAGTCAGTCCTTTGTTTGGTTTTGTTTGTCAACAAAGAAATCTCATTAAAGTCAGCACTGTGTGAGAAGAAAGACAATTTTTTAAAATAAAAAACACCTTTAAGATAATAAATGAAATTGTGGAAAGACATCATTAGAATTACTAAAAAGTTGTTTGATGAACACTATCATAATGCAGGGTTAGGGTTACTCGGTTCAAAGAGCAGAAGATCAGATAAAAGAAAGAAAAAGAAATGCTGAGTTGGAGATTTTTAAATTTATTTTCTGTAAAATTGTATTTTAGTTTTTGTCTTTCTCCAAGGATTCTGGCATTTGTTGCCGGCATAAACACACTGCAATGCTCTTGTAGGTGTTGCTTTTCATCCTCCACCATAATTAGTCAAAGTCAGCCCCTGTAGATTTAGCAAAATCCTGCCAAAAAATGGACTAATGGATGAATTAGAAAGGTGTAGGTTTAATGTATAGTTTTGTACAGATGTTAAATTATGCTGCATTAACACCAGAAACAACAGAAAGACCAGAAAAACTTCTACAAGTTAAACAGTAATTTATTATAAATCACAGCTTTTTTATGCAGCGGCAGCAGGTTGAAACCAGACCCTTTAAAATAGCTTAACAGATGTTAATGATGCTGATTTCCATTAAGGTTTAACTTCTTTGCAGGCACAAAAAATGCCATTTAAAAGGAAAGAAATCCTGATATTTTAACCCTCTTAATCACAGTTTGGATTTTTTTTTTTCATTGAAACAAACTTGTAGATAAAACAAAAGAAGAACAGGAAATTTCACAATTGCTCTTAACAGCACTTTGTAATCATATTAAAAGATAAACATAGTTTATGTGGCCAAAAGTCAAATTTTTATCACATTAAATGTCATTCTGTCCCCAGTTGTATTTTTAGAGGTTTTTGTTATTTAAAGGTTCTGTATGTAGTGCTGGTGGACAGACAGCTTAAATGTCCTGCAATTTAAACTTCCTCAAGGCACATGAATGTAGCATTACAACACAATCAGAAAACAACCTGAACTTAGATCACTGGAAAACACTCTCAGATACTCCACATTCCACCTGTTTTCGTTTATTTCAGGAGAAAAACAGTACAGATGGAGATTAAAGTTATTATTCTAAATAATTGTGGCTCTGTGTACCAGGAAAAAATGCATCACACACACTGAAATCATGCAGTTTGGATGAAATACAGAAGTTACTGAAGCTCTCTGTCCATTCTGCAGGCAGAACAAAAAAAAAAAACTGTTTCTGTTGTTTTGATTGATTATGCAGCTCAGAGCGCTTTCCACTATCCATCTATAACGTCTGTGCTGAGTCATTGTCCTGTTAATGTTTTTATCCACCAGATGTGTGCACTTCACTTCTACGGTTGGACAGATGAGACTCACAGCCAAAAGACTGCACCGAGCACACTGTGGCTTCTATTGTCAGATTAATCATGACAAAACCCTGCAAGGACTGAAAACGGACTTTGTTTCATTTCAAGGCATAATGAATGATGAATGTTTGTGATTTTACTTACTGTTTCTTTTTACACCACACATTGTGTAATGTTTCAACACAAACTACTTAAAAAGGATGAGGTATCCAGCTGCAGTAATCTGTTTTATAAATGTAACTTTAAATGTTGTATTTCTTATTGCATCATTATTAACCATGTTAATATGTTTGCTGACACAAAAAGAAAATGACAGAAAATTTGAGAAATGTGTTGTTTCATTTCAAATATGTGTGTGAAGTGTTGCTTTATGGTGTCTATGATTAGCATTTATTAAACAACCAAAAATAACAGCATCAAAATCTGAGGGGTCTCAAACCGAAACTGAACAAAAAGAAAAAGATCTACAAAGTTTCAACGTATCCCCATCAAAGTATTCTATTTTATTTTATAGCTTAGTTTTAATTTATTTTATCTTTTTATTATTATTATTATTTATTTTATTATGTTGATTTTCTTTAATTTTAATTCACTTTATTTCTTATTATTTTGTTGTTGTCTTTTTTACTCATTTTTATTTTAAAATTTAATTACGATTTATTCAGTTTTATTTTATTCCATTTACCCTCTTTCTGAAACATCTGACCTTCAGCAGAAATTACAGCATAGTGAGGAAACTTATTTTCTTGTCAGTTTTATTAGTAAGGCTTTAAATACCGTTTCTGTGACTGAAGTGAACAGATCTGGGTTATTGAGATAAGTTAGGGTGTTGCACTATATAGCTGAAAGCCGCTAGAAAAAAATGTTCCTCCTACACTGAACATGAAAAACAATACTAAATGTAAACAGCATTTCAATCCATGGCGTTTACCGGCTGAAAAGGCCAAACGTCTACATCACAGTGGATTACGTGTCTTAAGTCTCCTTGTAAAGTTAACACAGACAAATAAGTTAGCTTTATATTAACTTTAAACCATGTTTTAGGAAAATTTGCACATTGACAAAGCACACATGGTAGACTGGAGTAAATGGTTATTAAAATACAAAGTATTTGAGGTATTCCACTATGTTCATTCAACAGCACTACAATTTTGACCAAGTATGGCGTGTGCAATGAGTAACTGGATGGTTGCCTTGCTATGTGGGTGGAATACTACACACTTCTCAAATACCACCATCACCATTTTAGCAGGAACCATCATGTTTAACCAGAGGAGTACATGCAGGCAACAAGCTAACAAGCTAAAACAGTGTCAATGCTAATGCTAATTAGCTTACAACATGTCAGTGTTGATTCTAGTATGATAACTAGCTAACAACGGTTGGTGCTAGCAAGATAATTAGCTAAGAGAAGCAACTTCTTGTGAGGCACTGACATTAGCCTGCATGTTGTGGTATAATGTTTGTGGTGCTTAGTTAATCTGAAACTGCTGAAATAGCAGTCCTTGCTGCATTTAGTGTTTTAATTATGCAGACTTGAGGTAAGCTCCACTATTTTAAAAAAAGGCTGGGTCATTCCAGAATTGGAGGACAATATGGGAATAGAAACATTTGAAAAATTAACTATTTATTTAAGTATTTTTTTACATGTATTTTTTTTAACAGTATTAGAAACAAAATGTATTTGTCCAGCTTAAGCATGAAAAATATACTTTTTATGAGATGTTTTATGTAGTGTGCATCATGCTTACCCTGTTATAAATGCTTAGGAGCCCCTATATATA
>JBAGKP010000017.1:25046947-25061589 GCA_037177255.1 Melanotaenia maccullochi
AATTTTTTAAAGAATTCTGTCGGGAATCCATCTGGGCCTGGGCACTTGTTTGACTGCATTGAGCTTATGGCTATAGCAATCTCTGACTGGGATATGGGCTCTTCTAATTTTGTCCTAAGTTCGAGTGAAAGGACCTAAAGTCTTTAATTAAGATCGTGAGTGTCCACCTTCAGACCTTCAGGCCTGTCCCATGTCCACAGAGATTCCTTTTATCTTTAAATCTTTGGATGATACTAAACACTGTTGATGGTGGGATATTGAATGTCCTGCCAATTTAACAAGCATTTTTTTTAAAATTGTTGCACAACTTCTAAACACCGTTTGTCTCACATCAGTGAACTTCTGGCTATCCTTAAAAGTGAGAGGCTCTGCTTCTCTGAAATGCTCCTGTTATTACAGTCATGTCGACGACCTAATTTTTGTCAAATAGTCAGTTTTGTTTATTTTTTTAAACTTTGGTGCCTCTGTCCCAAATTTTAAAACATGTGGTTTGTTTAATATATAGGTTGGCAAGATTCTTTCTGCTTTAGTTTTTTATTTTTTTTTTAACATCTTACACAACATCCCAACTATTTTGGAAGTGGGGCTGTAAATGTTCACCTTCTTTGGTTTTGGAATCTTATGTTTTCTTGTGCACATGCCAATGTAAAGTTTCAGGAAATGACAAAGTCCAAATACCACTGAGAAGATCAACAAATTACCTACCAAAGACACTGAGTATAGTGTTACTGGTGCAAAAGGGACGTTAATAGTGGGAGAGGTTGTTTAAACATTTAAAGATTAAATTTGATGTAATTAGGACTGGGAAAGACTCTGTTGACAGTAGTGCAATGAACCCAATCAAGCATTGCTGTCTAGAAAGCAATGGGCTTCATGCTAGAACATTTTAAGAATACTAGAGATACTGCAATATTCTCTATTATATTGAAAATCATATTTATATGTGGTATATATGTTTATTGCCATGCCACATAGTGTTATATTTTTTAAAAACATACATCAGAAATTGTGTAAGAACTGTTGCTTACTCTACTGCCCTGTTGAGATGCTTCACTTCAAACTGCTAAGAGTTTTGTTAAGAGCAAAGTAATCATTACCTTTTCTTCATGCTTCATTTTGATAGCTTTGTTTCCATTGCTCTCGTCCGCTTGTGATGGGCTATAATGTTTTGTTTTTCCTCATTACCTTCAGAGACGGAGTCTTCAGACTTCGGCTGCACTGCAGGACCCCATGAGCCTCCCGAGCCACTCGTTCATCATTCTGTGCATTTTCCATAGACAGATGAAAGCTCAAGTTTTCTCATTTTCTGTTGTGCTCAAAGACATAAATCATAAAAGTTCTAAACATCCTAAAAGTCTGGCTCCTGACAGAAAGGTAAATGGCCATCTTCTGCACTTTTTACATCCTTAAAAATGCCCTCCTAATGTAGGCTGTCAGATGAAACGCTGCTGCACACTTCACAGTGCACAAGAGTTATTGTGATGCTCTTAATAGATGTCCTGTCTTTCAGTAATTGCAGAGGTGTTCTTAGCAGTACTTATTTTATGACATGCTGGGCTGTGGATCCCAGCTGGATGATGAAATGAATGAGGAGATGACTGATGAGCTTTCTTTCAAAAATAAAAAACAAGAACAAAAACAACATGACTTTAAGCTTGTTTTCCTGACGCCCACATGTTGGCCTCTTTAACAAATTCATAGAACTGCCAAGTTGTTTTTGTACTATTTGTTTTTGATGTTTTTTTCCCCTTTGTTTTAATTGTGTAATTCTTTTGAAATTATATGCATCGTTTAGACACGTTGAGGGAGAAAGTCTGATTAGCTAGCCAGCTAGCTAACCTTGTATGACAAGATCTTACAAATCTAAGGAGTTGTATTTCAAGCCAACTGATCACTCTCCTACTAGTTTTTGCTTTTTTCTTTTGTAGCTGTTTACTTAGCTCCACTGTTTTTAGCACCTAGCTGCAAACTTTGATAAATGTTGGAAAAATAGCTGACAAATACCAAGGGCATAAGCTACCACAAAAGAAACTAAAAAAAAGCAAAACAACATAAAATATTATCAAAATCCTAAACCAAATTAATACATTTATTAATATAAAGAAATATGTAGCCTACATTCTGGTGATGGGAAAATGTGATAAATATCTTTGGCCTTGAGCGGCGTCTACGTCTGTGTTACCACCACAGGTGCCACATAGGTCCGCAGAGGCTCGACGCGCACCTCTTCCAGACCTGCACCCCTGCTACGCAGACGGTTACGGTTACTTTCTTGTGATTGGTCAGTTTGGGATCATGTGTTGCTGGATATCTGGATCTTCTCGCTGAATTTGTGTGGTAACAACTGTTTTTAAAAAACGATAACCAGTGGATCAAGTTGATGAGAGGCTGATTGAATTATTTCTTCCTTTTCTTCCACAAGCTAATAAAGACACTGAAACATACTGTACGTCATTGTTGTTTTAAAACAGAAAATGCCTACCAAACTTAAGTGAACCATCAAAAGAAATCTGACCAGGTGAGTTTACCGGCCGACACCACCCCTGCTGCTACCTTCAGATTAGGAGGAGAAACTGCAACACAACACCAAAACGATGTGTACCTGCTACCCTTGACTGCGAGAGCACACTCACTAGAGTCAACTACACCATAACCGCAAGTACAAATCCGCCCTAACACTACATTTCCATTTCATCCGACTTCTATTTGGCTAATTTCTGTGTTTATTTATAATTTAGTTTAACATATATTACTGTATGTCTACAGTTGTTGTTATATTTATTTCAGCATTCATTCTTCTGTTAAAAATGTTACATTTCTTTATTAGAAGCTAGTTATGCTAGCTGACCAACCAGACGACTGCATATTTTAGCGTTGAAGTCCAATTCGAATGAAACCTCATGGTGCTGGGTTTTTTAAACTTAATGATTGGGTGTCTAATGTCTTAATTAGCCTGAAAATATCCATTTTAAGCTGTGAACTGTGATTCCTCACTGTATAACAATCATTTTGTGTCACACACATAGCATAGGACAGCATAGCATAGCATAGCATAGCATAGCATAGTATAACATAGCGTAGCATAGGATTGCATAGTGTAACAAAACATAAAATCAGAAACATGACTTAGCTGGTTATGGTTATTTTTATTTATTTGCATGTTTGTACTTTGACTTATTTTCCAGTAAAGTATCTAGAAGTTTGGGACACAGTTTTTTTTTTTTTTTTTTAAGAAATTTAATAAAGAAATTCACCTGTCAACATTGATTCAGTGTTGCTATGAAAAACAACTAGCAAGTAAAACTATTTATAAACAAATAATAAATGTGCATCATGTTTCTGAAAGCTGAAAGTATAGGTTCATCTTTTACCGATCATTAGCACAGGGCAGGCCCATCATCAGAACAGAAAGATGAATTCACCAAATAATATGCAACTGCACAGCTAAGTGATTTTAAGCAGTTTTTCTTTGTTCCTGACATCTCAATCAGAGCTGTGCATCCCTAGATTAGATGTCAGAGCACTTTTACAGGTATCTGGTGTGCTGAGCTTTCCTGACCTGATGTGTATGCATGTATTTGTATAATTTAACATTGGATGAAATTGTTTTCACAAGGTTTTGTAAATGAAGTGATGTTTAAGATAAGTTGTTCACAGACCTATTCTTTCAAAGATTATCTTTGGGTTTTTGTTGGTTCTGGATGCCAATAACGAACCAGTAAAAATATCTTCTGAATCACCCTGTTTATTAAACATCTGCTTTAACATTAACATGATAATTTAACAACAAACTTGCATTGCAATCTGAAACTGTGGATGGTGTTCACCAGGCTGAAAGGGTCTAAAGAGGAGATACAAAAAGTTGTATAACAGGTCTCTGTCTCTTTGTCATGCTGACAACTTTAATTTAAATTTAATTTAAAAACCTTTAAAATCACATGACACTGTCTGGTCTACTCAAAGTAATTAAATTTTCAGACATAACCTTGCGTGATGAGCTGGTCTCTTATTAATAGGAATCACAGCAGTAATGGAGCTCCAGTAGCTTTCCAGTCAAAACACAGACCACCACTGGAATCCCTGAGGTGGCATGACTTGCCTGCTTTTTTTTTTGCCTGCTGTTTGCGTGTAAAATTTTTTCTTGGGGCCCATGGTTGTGTTGTTTTTAGTGTTCCAATTTCTCAAATCTTGAAAGTGATCAAGGTTAATTAAAATTCCTCATAAAGTCATAAAAAAGGAGAATTTTCAAAAAGAAAAGTGTCTGGTGAACTTTTGGTTTGGATAAAAGGAGCTGAGTTAGATCATGTCACAGTTTTCACTGATCACTTGGTTAAAGGTTTAAAATTACTTGACTCCAGTTTTTAGGGTCGTTCTCTGTTAGATGACTAGATGTTGGGATGAGATGAAAACTCATAGGGCGATTTAAGCTGCTTCCTTGTGGTTGCTGAGCAACAACACGTGAGTTGAGCTAATCTTAATTTAAACTAGTGTTTTAGCTTCGTTCACCAGGAGGTTCTAGCAATCTTTCAGATGAAAACGACATAAGGCCGCTACATATGCTGCACCAAGAACTTTGATTTTATTCTTGAGGTGGCCAAAACATAATGATATCATTTTGTCCTTGTAGCGCTGGTTTTGGAGTTATTGCAGCTTGCTTTTGACACATCACCCTGGCACACATGTGGTCCGACAACAATAGTAGCGCTCACTGCCACTTATTTAGAACTGAGCTTTAATAAAACAAAATATCCACAGTCCCTGGTTTAAGCTATGTTCTACGTTCCTGCAACAAAAAGGTTATTCTAATGCCTTATTCTTTGGAATACTGTTATTTAAATATCCATAACACAACACAGCCATTTATAATGTTAATGAAAAAATACTGTTGTCATCCGTGACCTGCCCATAACCAACAAAAGTTTTGAGGATGTCCTTTTTCTTTTTTTTAACTCATGAAGCAACTTTTTTTTTTTATCTCTGTGTGTGTGTGTGCATGCCGGGATGAAGTTTCCCGGGATGAAGACCACTTTTTATTTAGAAGTCACAGGTTCTTTTAAGCTGGAATCTTCAAACTTGATCATGTTTTAATACTGTCTTTCTCCATACTGGAACTTTATTTCTTGCATTTTATCTATTTTATTTTAGCCTTTTCTTTCTGTTTTTGTTAATTAATTATATTTCTTTTAATCTTTATTTTTTTTTTAATGCACTTGTATTGTTTTCTGCACCCTGCTGTAATGTTTTATGTGAAGCCCTTTGAATTGTCTTGTACATGAAATGTTCCCTTTGCCTTGCCTTGCCCCTACACTTAGCAACAATGCTGTCTAAGCACCAAAATACTTTCTTCCAGTAGCAGAAACAATGCAGGATTTGTGACAAAGGGTCATAATCGCAAATGCTTGGCCATGCAGAAGCTGGTCTGAAGCAAGCAGATTGTTCCAGATATCTGGAAACTGAACTGATGACACAGGTGTTCCTCATTTGGCTCCAGCATATAAACCTGGGACTGCTCTTGATTCAGTGCCAGTTTGTCTTCTTACCAGTGGCCACCTAACAAGTGAATTTTTTCCCACTGTCTTGACTTCAAGGGATTTTGTCTGTTTTTGTCCCTCTCAGTTCAATTTAAGCCAGACTGCATGACCTTTTGTTTCCTGTATTCTGCATGTTGCATTGCCACAGTCTTTCTAGAATTGATCACATTCCTGGATTTTTGTTATTAAAACCCTTTTTACTTTTCATTCATCTTGTTTCTGTAAGGTTTCTGCCATCCACCCTTATTCCTAACAGTAACAATGTATGACTCAAGGTATCTTGTGTGTAAACTGAGAGTGAAAATACTCATCTTTCTTGCACTACACTATGTACTTTTGGGTTATTAGACCACCACTTTTTTAACCAGACACATGTGCTCTCAAGTGACTGAAAACCAGTAAGTGTCCGCAGATTTCTTATTTTCTCTACCTCTAGTTGCCCAAATTGGTTCCTGAGCAAAAAATGGGCAATTTATTTGGGGGCCTTTATACAAATCAAATAAGCAACATCCAGTTGTTGTCCCTTCCCCTCTTTTTTCTCTTTCTCTCTTTTTTTAAAAAAAAACAAACATTTGTAACCTCGATGGGCCCCACGTGCACATGTTGTCATGATGGCTGCTCTGCGTCTCCTGCAGCTCAATCAGGCTCATTTACTCCGCCTGGCCTCGTGATTGCTCCCTCTCCTCACCTGCTCATCACCCTATTTAAACTCTCTTCAGCCTCTGCTGCTTCTCTGGTGGTCAGCAATAATCATTGTTTGATATCCAGGTTCTTGTCTTTAGATACCTGTGTTCGCCTCTGTTACGTTTTCTGGACTTCCTGCTGCCTGATTCCCTATTGGACCTTCCTGCTCTCTGCCTACGTGGATAACCACCCCTGTTTGGACTGACCACCAATCTCTGCCTGGCCCTGTTGAATATTCTTTACGTATTGGATTTAGATACCACTCGGATTATTACCTAAGCCTCTCTGAACTCTAGGCTCCACAGCGTTTTCAGGACCCTGCCATTATCTCCACTATAGAGTGCTTTTCTTGCCTTCACTGTTTAAAAAAAACAACAACAAAAAAAACCCTGTTAAAACTCCTACTGCTGTGTGTGTGTGTGTGTGGCCGAATTCCTGGGTCCTCCTGAGTTAACCATTACACATGTTGGCTGTCATGATCAGAGTACCAAAGCGCACTAATTAAAATATAAAAAAGACACAAAAATCTTTTCACTTAGCAAAGGACTAAAATACAATTTGATACAATGCATTTATAGTCATATGGGCAAGAAACCAAATTGATGGAAACAAGTGCCTGTGTGGTTAAAGAAAAAGAAACAAAACAACAAAGGAGAGATTTTTAATTCACACCAAGTCACACTACCAGAGAGTCAATACAGCAGCCAAACAGGCAATGCGATAGTGTTCAAAGGTACAAAATGTTGTCCAGAAGAAAGACTTTTAGCATAATCTTAGAGCATCCACAGCCATATATTTTGTTTGTTTATACAGAAAACAGTATCAAACATTAGGCAAAGTCATCTCATGACAAACCATGAACATACGCATGCAGTTATGTTTTTTTCTTTTTCTCACTGATAATATTGAGCTTGCATACAAAGGCAGACAGGTTACAAAATCAAATTCACATGTTGGTTGTATTCATTACATATTCAACAGAGAGAGGGATCACGGTGTCAAGGAGGATATTGAGATGCCAACAAGGTTTCACAGCCGGCTTGTGCCTCACAAATCAATGTGTCTGAAGAGGCTGTTAACACTTAAAGAAAACCTAGATGGGAGGCCCCGATGGGATGCATTGAAAATTTCTTTCCTATCTCTGAAAGTGCGATGTGTGACGGAAGATAGTGTGAAAAGGAATTTAATCATTCAAACAATATCAATATTGAAACTTTAGGTGAAGGAGGTTCAGTAATATAACAGAGACATTAGGACCGTTCTTCATTTTCGACCAGCTGAAATCAGAAATGATGTGATTACAGAAACTATCAGCCACGCTGACAGAATCGACATGCTCCTGAGGACAAACATGCCAGGCATATCACTTACAGTGATGTGAAGTAATGACACAAAGCTGTTAGCTGAATTGCAAGCCTGACAGGAATCCTGATCGTCGGACCATTTGTATGCTGTTTCCGTGTCTGTAGCGAGGTCGCGGTGGAAATTCACACAAAAAAAAAAGAAAACAAAAAGGTGGGTGTGTGCGGGCATGCAGAAAAGGTCATACAAGGGACTTAAACTCAAAACCACAAATACATGGCATGAATCCCCAACCTACTGATCCAAAATTTCCAGTTCTGGTAAGTCTTTTCAGGAATTCAGGGGATTAAACTCTTCCATGAATTATTAAGGGAAAGGTGGGGAAAAACATAAATTATTCAAAGTAGAAATTTAGCTATTTAAGTGTATGACTTGAGTGAAACAGCCCCTGGCAGTATGCTGCTGGGCTCTGAGTTCAACCATTTCTATCCCCAGCTCAAATACAGAGCCTCAGATTTGATGTTTGAATGAAATCACCACAGAGCACTGAGGTGCACATTCTCAGCGTGGAATAGAAGGGGTTAAATGTACAATCATACATCTATAGAGGAGCTGCTTAGTAACAACATAGTAACAGTTTATACACACTGCCAGTATATAAAAATGCCCTTCTCATCCCTGTCCATCTTTGCAAAGCTTGCATTGCATGACCCAGCAACGCAGTGACGTTAGCAAGGGCCGGTTTGACCCTTCAGCAGCAAGCTTCAACTTTAGCAAGAGTAATCTGTTGTAAACACATGCTTTGATTATCGACATTACTTTGTTTGATGTAAACGTTCTGTTTTCAGAACTGACATAAAGCAAGGTTTTCATTCACATGACAGCTGAAAACACCATCAGTGTTTCTTTATATATATGTGTGTGTGTGTGTGTGTTTTTTTTTTTTGCAGAACTCATTTTCTGTAGTGTAAACAACAAGCTGCACACAGGCCACAGAGCTGCCTCAGTCATGCGGTTCTGTGGCTCGACAAGTGATTTTTTTTTACCAGGTCACCTACTGAACTTCACCCTGCAGCTGATTGCAGCCGCTTTATGCCGTAAACAGCAGCTTTGGGGCGTGATTGCTGCACACAGAGCTGTGGATGTTTCCACCTCTGTGACAAAACTGCAGACAAATCATCAAAAACCTCGTGGGCATGAGGTTTTATACCTATACCCATCTCCAGGTCTTTGCTTATCATAGACACACAGGAGCTGAGACTGGATGATGTTCCTGTTTAACTGGCTGTCTGCATCAGTGTGACCCAGTTAACTCCCTGTGTACCTGTTCTGAGGAAATGTCCTTTAACATGCCGGTGTGTAACATTTATGTCAAGATATTGGCAGGAGAGCTTTATAATGTTTACATCTTTAACTTTTAGTTAGATTGAATCTGATTAAGGGTTTACTGCAGTCTTTTTGGCCTCCTTTGTGAGGCTGTTTTTCCTCAGCTGATACAATATGAATCCACCAATTGAACTATGATGAGCTGGGATGATTTGAAGTGGACTAGATTGAATTGGATAACAATGAATTGGATTACAAGTGGATTTTACTTTTATTTAACTTGTTTGGAGGGCCTGAGATGATACATGTTGGTAATTGGAGGTATATAAATAAATAGTTTTTCATCAGTGTAGAAATGCTTGGAAAGAGTCGCTGTATTTTTTTTCCCTTGTTTTACACTATATGCAGTTGGTTGCAACTGGTGCTACTGGCCTGTTGTGTTTTAAAACTTTTTTTTAGATAGTGTAAACTAGTGCTGGGTGATATGGCCATAATTCTATATCACTGTACTTTACTTTTACTCTTATTTCCCAGTATATGACAGTATTTTCTTTTATAAATAACTGGGGGTTGACCACTTTTTTCACTGATCAAGCATTACTGCAGTAGGTTAGATGAGAATAAATTATTATATTGTTATGAGAATTAAACATTATGCAAAAACATTTTAATGTCCACAGTATCTTTATCAGATCCCCAAATCTGCCTTTCTCCACAGAACAGGTCTCTCAGAACCAGGTCTCAGGCTGTATGGATTGTGATGGCATTGGTTATCTCCATCCATCTCTTGCTTTCTTTTTTGTTGGTACCTCTACCAAACAAGTCTACAAGTGACATCATACTGGAGTGTCCTCCATCTTTTTGTTTTACTTGACGATATGAAGGGTGTTGATCTTAGTTTTTGACATCCTTTCTATTACGAAACATGTTTATGGCTAAGGTGGTGCAGCACATTGCTGATGTTGCTGCTTCCACTGATAACTTTATCTGGACATCATTTGCAGTTAGTTGTTGTTTTGTCCACGTCCAACGTTTAAAACTGTATTACTGAACTTTGTCAGATTTTGTACTTTGGCGTCCCCTAACGACAGCTAATTTAGGATCCATCTTGCATCCTCTCTTCTCTGAGAACTGTCTAGCTGGTAAAAGCACTCTTTTTCGTTTTCTCAGTTCCTCTGATAATATCATCTTGCATTTCTTTCCTTGCTGAATCAGCCATGGTGCACGTTCAAAACAGCCAGTGTGTTGATATCCAGTTGCTAGCGTGTGATGTTGTGCCGTAAAAGAAAATGTAGCTGTCACATGATGCCCTAGTCTGGAAAAAAGTTATGAAGTGTGGCTTCTCAGCTTCAGGATGCTGCAGGGTCATGATGGATCCAGAGATGTACATAATGAATGTCAGTGTGTCATCGTAACAAGTCAGAAGCAAGACGTTTTGATGTTAGAAACTTATGCAGTGTTGCTTTATCACCGAAGTATCTCCAGACAACAGATATGGCTTCTTTTGTCTGTCATTATGTTCAACTTCAACATCTGCTACAACTTCTTTTCCTAAACTTTCTTGTCTATTTTCACTGCTCAACATCTTCATTAACACAGCTGCTCTGCTGCATGTTTAGTGGTGCAGCAGTAAAAAAGTTCCCCCCGAACAGTTTCCTTCATTAGACTGATTAGACTATTTAAAGCAGTGTTTGTGGTAAAGAACAAATTCATAACAAAAATACTAAACGGTTTTCAGTATTAACCAGTATACCACCCAGCATTAGTTAAAACTATATAACTATAGTATATTTTTTAAACGATTTTTTTCTAAGCAGTTTTTAAATTTTCTGAAAAGATCTCATGGTTATTAATCAATGCACATCCTATTATTAAGCCTAAAATTAGGGGATTATTTTGTTTCCTTACTTTCTTTTCTTCAACAAGCAAAATGCTTGTCAGGACTTTACAAATAAATAATTGGATAAATGAATAACCAAACTAAAATGGTTTGAAATATCAGTCTTGGCAGGTTATTCGGTTGGTCCCAAGCCAAACTGATGTGTGAATAAAAACGGTAAATATTTATCACTTTTTTAGCATTATTTTTTAACTACAAGTAAAATTCAGACAAATTCATACAGCACTTCAAAGTCTATACAGTTTGTTTTAACCTTTGCAGGACTGCCAGGAATCAGGACATTGAACCTCTCTCTGATCTCCTGAGCTACAGTCACTTGAATGGATCTTCCAGCACCGTGGCCTTGTACTCTAAGTGACTACTAATTATTAAAATGCATAGCTATCAAGTGCTTTCTGCCTCTGTATAAGAATCCAGCTATCCTTAAGTGCAGGTGGGATGCTTGAAACACTTGTTGAGCCTTGACATCTGAATTACCACAAAACGAGGCAGCTCTAGAGGTAAGGGCTTGCACTGAGACGTTATACTAAAAAAAAATCCCAAGTAGGTTGTGCTACGACATCTGGCATTTTCATGTATCATTTAGTTTACAAAGAAACAATGTCCTTACTACTTGTGGGTAGTTCTGAGTTTGTTTTCTTTTTTATTTTGGTTTAACAGTTGGCTCAACTTACAAATTATCAGGGGATTTCTCCAGGTGAGAAGCAGTTTTCTAAATTGATCTAATAGTTATCAGCCAATGTGAATCCATTTATTAGACCTTCTATTTTTTATGTTGCCTGTTAATTTTTCCTTTCCAACAAGCAACATGCTTGCCAAAGCTTCAGTATACTCACTTTGGATTTATAATGCTTTGTTGAGAGGTTGTGGTTGTGCATTGGCCTCATGTTGTCACCATAGTAACAGCTACTTTACATTACTCTCCATTACAGTGCATTAAAGAATGTAAACAGAGTGAAGGCATGACAACAGTCTACCTTTTCAGCATTCTGTCGCTACTTTAATCATATAGTAAATAAAAGGAAGAATTAACTGTTTTTATACAGCACATCCATGTAATGTTATAGGGGTGCATCAACAGGCAAAGTTTACATGTAGACACCTATCTACAGTAAATCTAGCTCTGACTGGTGGTTAGAGTTTGGTAAGTTAGGAGTTTGGTTCTTTTATCAGGGGGATGGAGGCCGCTATGTTGGCTAACATATTTTTTTTTTTAGTCATTCAGGTCTGGAAGTCATCCAACCTGCACATTATTAATTGATTTCAGCCCTTTGACTTGTTAAAGTGTTTTAGTTTCCCTGTCGGCAAAGACATTGGGCCTCATTCACCAACAGTTTCTAAAAACAATTTTCTTCTTAAGTCCTATTTACACATTTCTGATGAATATTGTTTAATATTAATTGAGTACACCAATAATTAGATACACAACTTAATTATTACCTGCACCAAGGCAGAAGTTATGTTTTCAGCAGTGTTGATTTGTCTGTCCGTCTGCTAGCAACAGAAATCCAAAACTTATGGACAAATTTTGATTACATTTTCAGGAAATGGAATAAGGAACAAGTGATTGCATTTTGGGTGTGATCCGGATCACCGTCTGGATCCAGGAATTAAAAAAAAAAAATACAAGATGATATCATGGTACATGTAGCTAACCCAGACTGCTGCCACTAGAGAAAATGCTAATTTCTTCATTAACTTCAACTTGGTGTCTAAGGCCTGGTACACACATAAAGATTATCGGGCTGTTTTTATCCCGATTTTGCCCATTCCCATCCAAGGATGGCAAACACCCAATTATCTTGAGTCTTATCAGATTTTCCTGTAAAGTTATCATTTGGTCTGAGGTGTGTTAAGAGTGAATTCGTCCCATCGGCCGAGATTATCGAAGCACACCACACACAGTATGATCAACACTGTTAAATGCCTGATTTATTATCTTCATGTGTGAGGTCTCTAACAGATAAAAAATCTCATCAGATTAAAAAAAAAAAACCTTATGTGTTTACCAGGTCTAAGGGGATGTTTCCAAGGTCAATGATTCTACATCTATAAGATGTGGTATCTATCCTAATAATGGAAATAGATAGATATATTAGCTTTAAGTATACAGAGTGTTAGCATGGGGTTGGCAACTGGGTGGACTGATTCTTTCTCAGGTGAGTGACCCTATGGCTTGGTGAAAATCTGTGTGCTTCTAATTTACATTGAGTTAATTGAAAACTGCGCAATCAGTTAATGTGTTCACCCTTTTCCGACACCAAATGTGGCCTTTTCTTATCCTCGTCCGGCTCGCGTATTTATTGGTGCTATAAGAAACTCCAGATCATGTCCTACAGAGGAAACAAATCGTTCATGGCCTTACAGATTCATTTGCAAAAGTGATGAGTATTTATTTGGATACTTCTAATGGACCTTTGTAATCATTTGAAGACAAACCCTGTTTCACCATGTGTGCAGGTTTTCTCCATTTTGGGCTTTTTTGGCTACTTGAACGTTTTAGTGGGAGCTGGACAGAGTGGGCATCAATACGACCACTGACCTCATACTCATCTCCGTCTCACACAGACAGAGGTCGGTCTCATGACCTTTTTAGGGCATTTCTGAGTGTTTACCTGCAAATTGTGGACTACTGGCATATTTTTACAAGGAGATTGGCATTCATCAGTCTAGCAATAAGGATGTAAACAATTTTGTGGTCTAAAACCACATTCACGAGTTTTCTTAGGAAATTAGTTAAGCACCACTTTAAGAATTTAAGAGGATTTGTAATCAGTTATTGGTGAATGAGGCCCATTGTTTGTTAAGGTTTATGCACAAAAATAAAGTCAAATTATGTAGATTATGTGGCTAAAAGAAGATTTTCTTTCGATTAAAGAAGAATAAGAAAGAAAGAACTTTTAATATGACTTCATTTCAGTATTAGTGGACAAACGCTGTGATTCCTGCTGCAGCTACAGGGTTTTAACACTTGAATATCACCAGACAAGACACATGCATTTGCCTCAGGGAGTCAAACAGACAGTCGCTATCTAATATTGTTTAGTTGAAGCATACTGAGGCTTTATTTAAACCATATTTTATCTATAGATCTGATTACATCCGGTTCATGCTGTAGTGGTGCAAAGAAAAATATGGAAAGAAGTCTGACACTGACTGAATCATACCTGTACTGCATCTGAAGGGTTTGGGTCAGACTGGGTCAGAGACTGGGATAAAAAAGTTTCTATGAAATTGTTCACATAACTCCAACTAAAGTAAGTAGACATTTTATCTTAAACTTGGTCAGTTTCAGTATGCGAGATGTTAATAAATGTTTTAACAAATGATTTTTACAATCATATTAAAGTGCAACATCTTTCCTTTCAGCTGATCCTGTATAAACTACATGTTACTGTCAACCGACTGACTACAGGGGTTTATTTGGGAAGATGAGAACTATTTCCCTACATGTTTCTGCACATTAGGAAATCTTTGCTACACCTTTTGTTAGTTTCTCCATTATTTTCTGTCTTGCTGTTGACACTGAGAGCTTTTCTCTGCTGAAATTTATTCAGCTGCTGTTCAAAGTTTCATCAAACAGAAAGCATTTGCTCTTTTTATCTCCACTGATCATGCGAGGAAGCTGAAAATCTTAAAAATCAACACTGGAATCCCCCATCATTCATGTCACTGATCGAACGTCTCCTAAAAGAAAAATAAGCCAGAAGCCGTGAATCTCCTGTTGTGTTTATGGAAGATGTGAAACATAAGATTTAGATATTTTTAACTAAGCCCTGCTGACAGGAAATAAATTCCCAGAGAGAGGTGTCAGGTGTTGTTCTGCCTCCCAGGCAGTTTAATGTTTTAGGCGTTTTTAGCGCCTCCCTGTTTGGTATTGTGGTCAAATGTGGTATTGC
>JBAGKP010000017.1:25078881-25091823 GCA_037177255.1 Melanotaenia maccullochi
CCACAGTGTAGCATCTTCTGATGCTACTTCCAGCAGGATAATGCACCATGTCACAAAGCTCAGATAATCTCCACCTGCTTTCTACAGTCTACAGTAACCAGATCTCAGTCCAGTAGAGCAGCTTTGGGATGTGGTGGAATGGGAGATTCTCATCATGGATGCAGCTGACAAACCTGCAGCAATTTTACATATTTATGGTGGTGATGTGAACATGTGCATACTTTCCAAGCTCTATATGTACCAGTATTTTAAAGAGTTATTTGATTCACGTCTGGAAAAATAAATCAATTTGAAGAAATGATTTTGGTTTAAACTGATCGTACGTCTGGTGACATAAATGTAACAGGTTTGTTGTACAGGCTCATAAACTGACTTGTTTACCAGCTGAAGAAGTCAGTCAAACATTTTCAGTGTCAGGTCAAAGCCATCAATAAGACAGGCACTGCAAGCTGCAGGGTGAGATGATTAAATGGTTGGAGTTCAATTCACCCGAGCCGACAAAACAACATCCTGTGCTCAGACAGAACTCCTTATCCAAGAGCGAGCAGAGCACAGAGTTACCTGCCTTGAGCTCTTCCTCTTGCTGTAGTCACAGCTTAACTCTGCCTTTAAGCATTTCTGCAGCAAAATGGTCAAACTGAGTCTCAGTCATTAATAAGGTCAGACACATGACACAGTGGTCGAACAAAGCTAAACTGTATAAAGAAATGCCAGAAAGGATGCAGAAACTGACCCAAAAGAAAAAAAACAACAAAACTTTTTTTTTTTTTCATATAAGACACAAGAAGATCTAAAATGCATGCACACTAAAAATTGAGAAAATGTTTTTAGTCTTTGTTGGGGAGTAAAAAGCAAACAGTTAATGGAAAACTGCAAACACTGATGTCATACAGGTCTGCAGAGGTTGAAGACAAATTTGGCTGCTGGTGTAAATGATTTTAATCCATGACAACGTGCCTGTAGTTTCCATTTTTACTACATTCATTGGCCACATTATCAGGTCTACCTTGCTATTACAGGGTTGAAACCTTTTTCAATCAGAACTGTTTTAATTCTTCATGGCATAGATTCAACAAAGTTGAAAACATTCCTCAGAAATCTGAATTAATGACATGGTGCATTAATCTGCTGGAAGTAGCATCAGACGATGCTACACTGTGGTCATAAAGGGATGGACATGGTCAGCAATAACACTCAGGTAGCCTGTGGTTAAACCAGGCCACGTTGGTACTAAAGGGACCAAAGTGGGCCCCTAAAATTATCCCCTCACCATTACACCAGCAGCAGCAGCAGCCTGAAGCATTGATCCAAGGCAGGATGGATCCATGTTTTCATGATGTTTCCACCTAACTCTGAGCCTAGCATCTAAATGTGGAGCTGAAATGGAGACTCATCAGACCAGCAACGTTTCTCCATCTTTTATTGTCCAGTGTTGGTGAGTGTGTGTGAATTGTAGCCTCAGTTTCCTGTTTTTACCCGACAGGAGGTACTCGGTGTGGTCTTCTGCTGCTGTAGCCCATCTGCTTCAAGGTTGGACGTGTTGTCTTCAGAGATGCTGTTCTGCAGACCTTGGTTGGAACCAGTGCTTATTTGACTTCCAGTTTCCTTTCTATCATCTCCTACCAGTCTGCCCATTCTCCTCTGACCTTTGACATCAACCAGACATTCTGGTCCAGACAACTGCTGCTCACTGGATATTTTCTCTTCTTCAGACCATCTCTGTAAACCTTAGAGATGGCTGTGTGTGATCCTAGTAAATACTCAGACCAACAACCATGCCCTTCCTCATTCTGATACTCAGTTTGAACTTCAGCAAGACGTCTCTACCACATGTCTACAAGATGAACTGAGTTGCTGCCACGTGATTGGCTGATTAGATATTTGTGTTAACAAGAAGTTGAACAGGTGGATGAGATAAAGTGGCCTCTTTATATCAAGCCTCACTTTGTCATACATGATTTTGTTCTATTGGTTTTGGGTCCTTTACTAAGCTGCACTACACCACGCTCTAATGAAGTTATTATAAACTTAAATATACTACACCACACAGCAAGACACTTCCAGTTTAGCATAGTATGCATCACAAAACTAAGTGACCCATTAAAAGAGTCTGCCTTAATTTCTGGCTTGTTTTCTTGTTTTGTTTTACAGAGAGGGTCAATGTAACGAGACATCCACAAATAAAAAGTGACTTACATTCATTTCTCAACTTAAAATAAATCAGGAAATCATTGGAAGGGAACCAAAGATGCAGTTATGTGAGCTTATAGGTGGTGTAGAGTTATGATGCAGATTTTTATTTGAAATGTTAAATTTCATGGCTCCAAAGTGGTTCATATATTAGCTGTGAGATAGCAAACTCAATGAAAGGCATTTAGATTTCTTTAGCTGGCGAAAGACTTATACCAACGACTGCCCAGCAACAAGAATGAGTGTATCAGTGAGTGATGGAAGCATGCAGCTGCTGATACACTGATATCTTGAATAACATTTTAGAGTCCAATCAACTTAATAATCTATTTTTTAAATCATCTTTCTGTTTCTGTCATTTCTATTTTCTTCAGCAGTACTAGACATTAATTCTTGAAGAAGCCTCATAGCACAAGCGATTATTAACGTGTTGAACAGAGATAACGGCTGGGTTGTTTCTGCTGTTTCTAATTCATTCCTTGTTTTCAATCATTTCCAGGAGAGCAGAATGTGAATCTAAATGATAAAGAGAACATTTTTTGGCATATTGCAGCTAAACAAGAGCAGACAATCCACAAGAAGTTAATTTAAACCACACGACAGATTAGAGCATTGGGTTTTGAGCCACTGAGTGTGGTGTGGGAGTGGATTATGTGTTATGAGAGCATGGGAGTGAAGTGGAGTGGAGTATCATTGAACTGAGATTGAATATCCTTTTGAAATTGCCTACGCGGTTTATAGTTTAAAGAATCTGATGCAGTGTAATTCTGGATCTTCCACATCAGGAGTGCAGACCACTGGCATGTGTTTGGAGAAGCATATTGCTGTTTTTCTTCAACATGTGAAATTAAATCCCAAAATACAAACATGCATGATGTATTGGACTTACAGGTAACTGTTTCTCCAGGCAGTTGTTGAAGTTTTTCAGTTGGTTGGGCTTCAGCTTCTTGAGGGGGATTCGGGTTTCCCCGATGAATTCGTTGTGGCGGAATTTGTCCTCATCACACACTGAGATCCTGAGAGAAGAAGAGAGTAGGTTGGTGGAGGAATATATGAATAAAGTGAGGCTCAGGGAAAGGTTTTGATGGTTGTACAATGCTTAGGAACCATAAAACAAGTTATTTAATCCACATGGATACCATCAACTTCCATCACGGGGGTTCAATTCTCATCAAAAGCCTCAACAGTAAAGCTAAAATACAGCGACTGCATGGAAGCAGCTCATAAAATGGTTGTCAGAACCAATCAATGTGACAGGAAATGATGGGATAATTATGCGTTAGAAAGGCATTCAGTTATAAATGGATCAGATGGTTCAAAGATACAAAAATGAGAAGGAGAAACTCTTGATGAGAAGAACAGTGACATTTTAATTGATTGAAAATTGGCATAATTTTCCTCATCCTGTCAAAGCCATTAAAAAACAAGTCACATATTCATCCAGAGCAGGGCTACAAATTAGGTGGCTCTAACAGCCAATCAGGTTCTACACAATAACTCATTAATTTGACTCAGGTGTGTTGGTGCAGGAATACATGGAAAACGTGCTGGATTACGGCCCTCGTAGGACCGAATTGAGTAGCCCTGATCCAGAGCATGTCAAGTTTACTCCGCTAATGTTGCTTGAACTGAATTCTAAGGTATTTTTTTGCTGCTCTTTTTAGTCCACCTGTTTTATATCTTTAATTTAAAACTGCATGTAAAACCTCAAGCCTTTTCTGGTGTTAGGACAGCCTCGGTTATCAAATTATGAGGCTAAAATGATGTAAAATTAATGTATCAATAGATATAGCAGCATAAAGGCCGACCAGAACAAGAAAACAGAATTTATTACTACTAGAACTTTATAGAAAAAACACACAGATCAACAGTGACCAAGCATTTTCTCTCAAGTCTTGGCTTTCAGGAATGAAAATATTGGCATTGAAACAAACACACAACAGAAACTATTTACATATTTACACTTTTTCCTTATTTCAGGTATTTCTGCTACAATTTACCTTCTATCCTCACAAAACCAACTCTAACTCAGCTGCCTTTTGGTGCCACCGTGCATCTTTGGCTGCTCCTGATGGGATATTACTGTCTATATTTACTACAGCCACTACATTTTGTGGCTGGATTGTAAACCTCCTGGATGGGATATAAATGTCTGGGAAACCTTGTGTAGATCAACTAAAGCAGGGATCACCAACTCCAGACCTCTTGAGCCACTGTTCAGCAGGTTTTCACTGTATTTTTGCTGCAATACACTTGGTTAAAATGAAATAGTTCTCCAACAGCTTGTTATCAAGGTCTGCACCAGGCTCTTAACGACCCATTATTTGAGTCCGGTGTGCGGCAGTATGGCATATTGAAAACCTGTAAGACACTGACTCAAGAGGCCCAGAGTTGGTGATCGCTGTCCATGACAATCTACCCCAGAGTTACACACTACCGTTTCAAAGAAGATGTTGATAATACAACTGAGAGCACTCGGGTGCTCCGGAGATCTAGCATAGCATGACAGATTCATCATGATATAGTATCAAAATTATATCGTGGATATGGATATCCACGATAGTTGATCGATATAAAGTTTGGAATGTTTCCATTTTTTGGATCCTGGAAAGCAGTTTGTCGGTTAAGAGCAAAATCTTTGACTTTCAAACTGCTCCCCAGATGGGTCAAATGCAGAGAGTAATTTTTTTAATTGTGATAAATGAATTATATTGTTATTATTATTATTATTATTACAATTATTACTGGTAAGTGAATAAGTGATCTAAAGAAAGGATCTCAGCTCACAAAGGGAAAAGACACAAATTTAAGGAAACACGACTCATGTTTCCCTTTCTAGACTGAAGATCTATATTCTTCTCCACCATCTCATTTAATTTATAATGAAAGCCAGTGATTGGTGGCCCCAGCAGACTTTCAGTGTGTCTTAAATAAATGCAGCGAACAGCTCCTATGTAAGCACTCTCTGTCCCATCGTGACATGATTCATGCCCAGGCTCATGTAGAGGACTAGTGTTAGTTTCAAGTGCTTTTCTCTGCATAATCATTCACCATACAGAGGAAAACATCCAGCCTTTGTGCACCACATGATGAAAGCTTGTTCAGAACATGGTGCAATCAGATCCATTATAATAACAGTTGTAATGATAATGAAAATAGCTTTTTTATTTTGTCCTCCTTCTTTTTTGTTAACTTTAATTCACAGAAATAGGTGATCTGTGTTATTTGGAAGTGTGGAGGCATTTCCTGCCGTATGCTGGTTTTTGGAAACAGTACTGGCCATTGTGTCACATCTCTGCTGGCTGATGCAACAGACTTCCATTGTGGTGATTTTATTCATTATGCCAGCAATACATTTCTGCTGCTGCAAGATGAAATAATCAGTGAAATGCAGTTATATAGTTCAGGGATGATGATAAGGTTGCATGTTGATTACTGCAGTTCACTTCAACATCCTTATAGTTGACTTCCAGACTTATAGAACCAATGTCATTGTGCACTGAAGCAAAACAACTTTTCTATACAATTACTATCTGTACACGTCCTAAATGCAGGAAGACTCACAGCTAAATGTATATTTTAAACAGAGAGTAATTAACACATTTTAGAGGCTATTACACATAAATCCCAGGAGTGGAGCTAGAGGGGTAACTGGGGTGGCACTGGCCACCTCTAAAATCTCAATGGACGTGAATAGATTTTCTGCTTGGACATTATCTGTTTTTCCTAGAGACTTTTACAGCTCCCTGTTAAATCCAGAATTAAATTTAAGATATCTGAGTTCCAGATTATCCCAACAGATCCCTTCACTCTGCAGGTTTACTGGTGGTTCCTAGAGGTTCTAAAAGTAGAATGTGGGTTTGTTATCAGACCGCTCTCTGTGGAACCAGCTACCAGCAGACTTGATAAAGCTTCTTGTTAATTCTAGTTCTAGCCTTTTACATCCCTTGAGTTCTGCTACGATTTCTTTAGAATATTATTAATTTACTAGTTGTTGTTATTATTATTATTATTATTAATCGTTAATATATATATTTTTTTTCATCATGTCAGCTTATGAAAGTGAAGCTTTGCCTGAACTGGAGACCTGTCCTACTCACAGCAGAGGTGAGCAGATATTACTTGGGTCAGACCTGCCTTGTTAGCTCCATAAACTTTCTCTGGTACCCTTACAATTAACCTGCCACCTGCTTTTAAAGGAGATGGAACTGTAACAGTGCAGGCAACGATTGCACCTGATGCAGATTTGTCTACAGTGACGTCTTGCTCATCTAGCTGATGCTGCATTCCTGTATTGAGAGAGTCTACGTCCTGCAACCCGGAGAGACTATGATTTAGTAAAAGAGAAACTCTGAGAGGTTTTGGGCAAAAAATCCACTCAGCCATTCTTCCAAACACATGTGAATGCTCAAGTCTGCAAAACAGGTGAAAGTCTGGATGTTCTGTGTATAGTGCAGACATTACTTGTCTTGTACTAGTGGCGTTTCTCAGCTATGACCAAAATGCCATAGAAGGGGAAACTATTCCATTGCTTTGTTACTGGTTTGGACTAAATTTTTAAACTAAATTAAACATCCATGAGATTGGTGCAGAGAACCTTCAGGATGCTCTGCTCATTGCTAGCTGTTGTGAAAGGACATGAATGGCATTGCAGCTGACCTCTGATGGGTTTCCTTAGCTTTCTGAATAAGTAGGGAGGAGAATTTTGATTATGTAGCATGAGCTTTTGCTTTAACCACCATTATAATCTAAGTTAATGGCCTTAATATTCCAAATGTACTATTATGAGTGTGAGCCTCTAAACTGAAGAAGTCTGAAGCTCTTAGCTTCATGTTACATTGAGCTGATATCATTTTTAAAAGTGGCTCTATTATGCTCATTTCAGACTGATTTATTTTAATATGCGAGTCCACAAGGGCAGGAATCAATCCAGCATTTTTCACAAACCCCTTTATTTATTTTAAATACTCAGGAAACAATGTCAACACAAAATATAGAGCCGTACATGTTCACGCCCAAATCAGACCCTGAAAATAATTGTGAACAACTCAGCAACTCAGCAAACTGCAGAAACTCAGCAACCTGCAGCAACCCAGCAAACTGCAGGAACTCCGTAACCTGCAGCAACTCAGTAACCTGCAACAACTCAACAACCTGCAGCAAATCAGTAACCTGCAGTGACTCAGTAACCTGCAACAACTCAGCAACCTGCAGCAAGGAATGCAGCAGGACGTATCTGTTTGGTAAATACTCTGCTGACCAGCTAAAGTCTGATATAAATTGTTTGCAGCCTTCACTCGCCTTATATATGTGTACATGCCACTGTTAATAGGTGTACATATGGTAAGTGTAGCACAATGCCAACAGAGGTGAAAAACATCTGCTGCCAAGATATAAATAAGGTAATGATGCTATTTGCTAACACCTTCATGCACTGTTATACAATAGTTACTAACTATACAACTAACTATTGTATAGTTAGCTGTATTGCTAGCTACTCCATTAACCTATAATTTCACATGGCTAATCAGCTGGATGATTTTAGCCTGGTTGTTATGTTTGTAGCATTTCCATCTACAGTGCCGATCGCTAACTTTCTGGTCATCATTACACGTGTTACCTGCTGGTAGCAATCAGGTAAAGTCAGTGTGGGTTAATTCCTTTAGTTTGACCGTTGCTCACACACTATCAAAACAAAACAGAAAACCTATTCGGTTTTACTTACAGCTTGTGGCTCAGGATCGGAAACACAGTCCTTGATTTTAGGAACAGACCCTTCTTTCAGCTAAAAAGATACATTGGAAAACTCAAACATGCATTTATGTGATTTTAAAAAAACGGTACCGCTCATTTGCCTTATGAATATTCAACATTATAACACACTAGAAAGCTAAAATCAATATAATAATAATGGATTAGATTTATATAAAGCTTTATCAAAGCACCCAAAGTGCTTTACGCTATATATCCATTATTCATTCACACACACACATTTACACAGTGATGGCGGAAGCTGCCATGCAAGGCACTCAAACACGACCCATCAGGGGCAATTAGGTGTTTGGTGTCTTGCTTAGAGAGACCTTGACATGAGCTGGGGATGAAACTGGCAACCCTTGGGCCTGCAGGATGACCACTCTACCAACTGAGCCATGCCACCCCATGCAATAGGGCCCCTTAAAGAATGTCAGGCTTATAAAGAAGGAAGCTGCTTTGATGAACACACACACATGCTTTACTGCTGAAAGGGGGTTAGGAACAAGTGGACTGCTCCAAATTTAATTGCAGTAGAGAGGCCAGAGCCAGGCACAGCCAGGTAGATCCCACTTAAGTTAAGAAGTAAAGCACGCTCATGAAGTTTGAGAATGAAAGGAAAAGTTCTGAAGATGCTGTTGCTAGCTAGAATCTACGCAAGAAGAGGTGATTAAAAACTGACCACCAACAAGGGATGGCCAGGTCGAAGCCACAGCTCCTCCCCAACAGTTTAGCCATTAATATTTAAAACTACAGTATCATCTATAAAATGTGTCTACACTTTTAGGAAACCAACCACTTCTATGACTTCGATGACTTTGTACCAAAACGACGTGGTACTTGTACAAGCTTGATTGTAAATCTTCAATAAATCTTTGATTATTTTAAGAAGTCACAGAAGAGGTATGGTCACTATGACAATAACACAACAGACCAAAGCACAGCCCTTGCCCAGCCCCACGTAGGAATGGAGCCAGGGCCAGCATCCATTTTCAGTCTTCTGAAAATCCAGTCCATTCTGGATCAAACCACCAGGGAAAGCTGCATTAGCTGCTGTTGGGGGCAGACATCAGCTAGCAGCCCCAATTTGACACCTGTCAGTGAAGCACAAACTGTTGTTCGAGTCCTAAATCCTTTCAGCAATGACATTGAACTGCACTCAGATGAACACCTTGGCGAGTGTCATTCGGCTCATTCGCTGACATCAGATCAGTTGAAAGGACATGTTGTTCAACCTCTCCTGCATATGACGCAGCTCGCTTGTACAGATAAATACAGTCTACAGTCTCTGTAATTGCTGCTCCAGTTATACTTTGCTGTGTTCAGTAAAGACCCGGAGGACCAAGGCCATACAGGCATAATCAAGCATAATATTCATACTGGTGAGGCAACACCATACATTAAAAATGTATAAAAATGAACTTCAATGCAATTGATGTATCTTTTATAGACAGGTGATGTGGAAAAATATCTTGGAAACAAAAGGTTTCTGGACACCAGCCTGATGAATGGTGAAAGGTTTATTACAAAAAGTCTGGTATCAAAAACAGATCTGCAGAATCTGTGAGGTCTCTAAGCCAATGCAGAGGATCCTAGCGATTGTTCGTACCCATGGTCTTATATAGGCTTCCAAATGGAAATGCAATAATTATTATATTATTATATAATTATTATATTATTTTATTATTATTTTGTTAAATAAAACAAAAAACTACTATAATCCTCCTCTGCACACGGTCTACCTGTCTGGAAATATGTGTGCATATGGTTACATAAGAAACCTCCACCACTTGATTGCACACTTTTAACACTGTGGTAAAAACAAAGGAGCAGAGGATGGTGCAGTAACACCTAAGTTGCATAAGAGTATCGTAATGTTCACAGGAAATTGAAGTTTTGGCTGCAGGTTTCAGAGTCCTCTCAGGTGTCTGAAACAAGCAACCAAACATGTCGTCCTCTCTTCTCAAACAAACGATTCCCTAAATATTCAGCAGCAAGAAGGGTGAATGAAAATGCATCTACAGATGAAATGAACGTTGTCACGTAGAAGCTGTAACCTGGTAATTTATCTCAGGAAAAACACCTGTCAGACTTCACTGCTTCCTGAAAATTATGTTCCAAACTACAGCAGCGAAGGCAGAAAACTGGAGCGAGGAGAGAAAGATTTACTCTTCACCTTCCCTTTCTTTGCTCTTTCCTTCATTTAGCTCAATTTGTCCTTTTCATTTTTTTTCCTTTTTTCCTTCGTCTTTCCTTGTTTCTATTTTTCCTTTTTTTTAACCTGTCCTTCCGTTCCCCGTTTGTCTCAGTTCCTGTTGCTTTCTTTAATTCTCCCACTTTCCTGTTTCCTTCCTCCCACTCTGTTCTATTTCTACACCGTTAATTTCCTTCCTTTACTTCTCTCTTGTCCATCTTATTTTATGCGTTTCCATCCTCTGTTTTCATTATGTTACTAATTTCATTTCTTACTTTCCCATGATTTAGCCCTTGCTTGCCTTTGTTTTTTCACCTTGTCTTCACATTTATTTCCTTTAACTGCCTTGATATTATGTCTTCCCCCCTTCACCTCAGGCTTTTCTTGTCTCTTTTCCTTGTTCATTACCTTCCCTTTGTTGTCCTCTTTTCAGTTGATTTTGTTCTGTTTTTATTATTCACTGCATTCCCTCCCTCATTTGCTTCCTTCCATGCCTTTCTGTTGCCATTTCTCTTGACTCGGAAGGCACATTTTTCTGTGACTGACAGTACCTGAGTGTTTTGCGAACAATATCCTCATCTGTGATGCCGTAGTAGGTCAGGGTCTCGCTCCAGACAGGGTTGAGCGTGTTGTGCAGGGTCTTGGTTCGAAGTTTATTGGCCTGAAAGACAACAACATTTACTATAAACACATCTGAACGTTGCTTGCAATATGTTTCATGTCTGCCTAGATCATCCCTTAGCTGTCACTTTATTGAAATTGTGGCGAACAGCCTTGAAAATGTTCCAAGCCTCTCACCCATGTGGTGGTTTTAACGTCTGATGGCACATACTGTATGCAAACATGAGCTTGCTGCTGCAGATATGAAAAATAAACTGTATGTATTTACATTAAGTGACAGAAATAATCAAAACAATGCGGGAGGTGAATAAATCCCATGAATGTTATTCACACAGCTCCAACATCTCACAGCATCCTGCATTATCTTTGGGTGGATGAGGTGAGAAGATTGATGCTGCTGTGTTTGTGTGTTGAATTGGAATCAGAAGGTGGTGAGTTTAGCTTTGCATAAAGACCGGGGAGGAAATAAATTTGCCTGTTGACACATTTAAAGATGTGATTTACAGTTTAACTATCTACTCTCTCATTTTTATGTATGTTGGGTGTCATTAGCGCAGGATGACAGATAATTCAGATGCCTGCTTTCTCAGGAAAATGTAAAAGGGACACAAATTTTCAACACAGCATCATGAGGTGGCGGCTCAGGATGTGTTTACATTTGTTTATATTTGGTCAACAAAATGAGTTTGTAACTAGTTTTCACTGTTAAGAATTTTGAACTTCCTATAACCTGGCATACACATACATGGACATCATATTTTTGACTGTCTGCACCAGAATACTTAATTCTGTGAGAGTATTGAACACAAACATGGACACTTACACCAGCACATGATGGTGTCAAGGAGAGAAAGTTCAAATTTCCAACCTTAAAACTCTGTACTTTACAACTTTTCGTCCCAGCCCAAATGCATCAGGTGACAGCTGTGTTTTGCTTTAAGACACTGCGTCACACACCAGCAACTGAATATCAACAAAACAGCTGTTTTGGATGCGCATCGTGGCGGATTCAGCAAAGAAATGCAAGAACACATGGCAAATGGACTGTACTCATAAAGTCATCTTGACCACTCAAAGTGCTTTAACACTACACATCACATTCACCCATCGACAGAGGATGTCTACTGTTATATACTAAATGCTTTTCTTTATTACACACATTCATTCCCGATTGGGAGGAAACATGGGGTTCAGCACCATGACACTTCGGCATGTAGTCAGGGGGGAAGCCTGGAATCAAACCACCACATTTCAGTTGGTGGTTTGATTCAATCAGCTAACAGACAACGGCTCTTCCTCCTGAGCGACAGCTGACCTTTACTGAAACATGGAAAAGAAAGAGAGAAAGGGCACTGAAAAACAAACTGAGTCTTACAATCTTATATTCAGCCACAGTCTTTTAGATCTTGTTTTGAGAGTCATAAACTTGGCAAGAGCAGAAAGTGTAAGATTTCTTACTTAGTTAATAAATCCTAAAAGTGGTTACTTGACATGCATGTTAAGTTAAATTATTTCACCGAGACACTGTTTGAGATCACACTGTATCTTTCATTTACAGTTTAAGCTGTAAACACACACACATAAATGAGCTTATCTTAATGATCAGGTAAGTAGAGCACATTTCATGTACACGTGTCTCATTTTATGTGAATTTATCATTTTCCACAATGTCACTTTTCCTTAATTCAACGTATGGCGTTAGACTGGATCCAGACCTTTGAATGAAATGTGTAATTCAGTCCACTTAACTCGCTGGCTGCCTCAGTTATTAAAACGCAAAATACCACTTCAACCCACATACACACAAACATGTACTGTGTATGCACATAAGGTGTAGAGTCATTAATGTAACACTGATGCTTAAGTAAATGTTAGAATTTTTATTATAGGAGCAGCACAGCACTCCTACAGAACATGATAAAGCCTAATGTGTTTGCAGAGAAATATCTCAACGAGACCGGTAAACACCCACATTGGTGAAAATTTTTTTCTCTTTACTCTCCAGGAACAAATATCTGACATTGTATCAATAATCTGTGTTTCTCTTCTTTTTCAGCAGGTATCCCTGGATTAGAGTTATACTGCTTGTTTATGGAGGACGTAATTTGACACAATGAATTACTTAAATATATCATTCAATAATTACTTAAATGTGTCATTAAATAATTAAAATGATAATGAAA
>JBAGKP010000017.1:25093812-25104179 GCA_037177255.1 Melanotaenia maccullochi
ACACTGTCCCTACTGTGAAACATGGAGGAGGCTCTGTTATGTTCTGGGGCTGCTTTGCTGCATCTGGCACAGGGTGTTGAAGCTGTGCAGGTACAATGAAATCTCAAGACTATCAAGGGATTCTAGAGTCTCAGTTAAGCATGGTCTCAGTTAAGTTAAGGGTACCATCATTTTTTTTCAGGCCTGTTTCACGAGTTTATTTTTTTAAATAATTCTGTTGAAGCATGGTTGAAAAGCAATGTCCGACTTTCAAATTTCATAGAATTATTACTTTTGTCAGATTCAAGTTATTTCTGTGACCATTGTTAGTTTTTCTTTTATGAACTAAAGGGTACCAACAATTTAGTCCACGTCTGTAGAATAGACTCTACTTCTTAAGGAAGCAGAAATACTTCAGTGTGCACCAGGATGTTTGATAACTTCTATAAGACTGTTGTGGAAAGTGCAATTAGCTTTGCAGCATCTGCTGGGGCAGCAGCATCAGAGCCTGAGACCTAAAGAGACTCAACAAACTGATGAAGAAGGCTGGTTCTTTGCTAGGGATAACTCTGGTTCTGATTCTATGCCAGGAATAACTCTGGTCCTGTTTCTGTGCTGGGGATAATTCTGGTTTTATGCTGGGGATAACTCTGGTTCTGGTTCTATGCTGGTGATAACTCTAGTTCTGGTTCTGTGCTGAGGATAACTCTGGTTCTGGTTCTGTGCTAAGGATAATTCTGGTTTTGTGCTGGGGATAATTCTGGTTTTATGCTGGGGATAACTCTGGTTCTGGTTCTCTGCTAGGGATAACTCTGGTTCTGGTTCTATGCCAGGGATAACTCTGGTTCTGGTTCTGTACTGAGGATAACTCTGGTTCTGGTTCTGTGCTAAGGATAATTCTGGTTCTGTGCTGGTGCTGGGGATAACTCTGGTTCTGTGCTGAGGATAACGCTGGTTCTGGTACTGTGCTAAGGATAATTCTGGTTCTGTGCTGGTGCTGGGGATAACTCTGGTTCTGTACTGAGGATAACTCTGGTTCTGGTTCTGTGCTAAGGATAATTCTGGTTCTGTGCTGGTGCTGGGGATAACTCTGGTACTGTGCTGAGGATAACTCTGGTTCTGTGCTGATGATAACGCTGGTTCTGTGCTGGGGATAACTCTGGTTCTGGTTCTGTGCAGGGGAAAAATCTGCATCCGCTGGTGCTGACGGTCCAGGAAAGGATGATGTAAAAGCTGCTGAAAATAGTGGAAGATTCTTATCCTTAAAACAACACAATGAAGACAACAATAAACCAAATGTGTGCAGTCAGAGTCTTCTTCAACTCTGAATGCAAGACAGAGAAGTACCAGAGATCATTCTTTCCAGTTGTCATCCCCTTCTGGAACAAGACAGATTTGTCTAATGAATAACCATTTTCTTGTATAAAAAACAAACAAACAAACAAAAAACAATATTGCTATTTTCCTCTGAGAAAGTAATTTTTATTTTATTTTAATTTTGTTATTATAGATTGGACTAATGCGGATCATATAATATATTTGTATAATTGGATTATAATTGAAAAACAGTGTAGTGGACTGAATTGGACTGTATCTTTATTAGTGCCTTGAGATGACTTTGTTGTGAGTTGGCTCTGTACAAATGAACTGAATAAATACAGCTAAAGTCTGGATTCATCACAATATCATTGCAACCTGTTTCACTACGATAACGTTGCCTTTAACCCGGCCTTTCTGACCAGGAAATCTCATGACAGAGGAAGGAGGAGCTGGTTTGAGACTTGTCATTGTACTACTTCCTTTTTTTTTTACTGCATTCCCTCCATGAATATTTTAGGTTAGGTATTAAAAGTACATGATTAGGCTGATGGCTGACACATTTTCTTGTTGATTTGTTCCTGTCGTGTCACGTGAACGTAGCCTGACAGAAAGCCGCTGCCATATTGGACAAGTGGATAAACGTATAAACTACATGCTTTCTGAAAAGACTGGGCAGTAAATACATCATGAGTGAAGTCATGACTGTCAAAGTTGTGTAACTGTTGACTGTGTGAAGGACGAGACACTGTGACTGCTGCAGGGACACTGATGCTTTTACATGCTCTTCTTGGGAGTTACTGAGTGGATTATTGGCAGTACTGTGACTTTCAGTGCGGTCAAATGCATAAACTTGTGGGCAGGGCTGCAAATAAATCACAGTGAAGCAGGTAGATCCCAAGTTACAGTAAAATTTATTTAAAGGTTTCAAAGCTCTGAAAGGCTCAGATCCTTAAAATGATGATGAAATACTCTTGGCTTAAACAAGACTGCTGAAAAAATCAGTGAATTAAATAAATAATCAGTGAATCTGTTTCAGTGATCGTTTCTCTTCTGCACACGTGATCAGCATGCATTAAAGAGGTAATAATTCACCTCTGCCAGCTGTTCACAGATGGAGGGCAATACTAAAAATGAGCAACTGGTATCACCATCATCTGCAGAGGATAAAAAGGATTCGCTCCGTGGCCAATTACACTATTTTCATGTGAACTTTTAGATCTTGCTGCAGTTTAAAAATGCTCTCATATATGACAGGTAACAAGGCTAAACACAGACTTGTGTAGGAGGGTGAGTGGTTGATGTGCAGGTGCAATAGCTGCACTTTACTTTTAAAAAATATTATCTTTTCATGGATTGTGGAATGTGAGAAGCCAAATGCAGGACAGATGCAGGAGGCAGACAGGTGCAGAAATAAAGATTTTATTTAGAAGCACTTACATGGACAAAACACAAGAGACACAACAAGGAAACAAGACCGAGGATCTGACAAAAGCAACTGGAACCAATGGGTATAAATATGCTAAGGAACTAATAGGGTACAGGAAAAATGAATGAGCAAATCAAAGCAGGTGTACTAATGAACAGGAAACAGAAAGCAAAACAAAATACATAAGGCAACGAACTACTAAAATAAAACCAGACTGGACTGTGACAAAGAAAACCTACAGAAAAGGTAAAACAATGAACCACTTAAACCAGGGATCTCCACCTCCAGACCTTGTGAGCTACTGTCCTGCAGGTTTTGGATTCTTCCCTGATGCAACACACCTGACTCAAATCACTGGGTCATTAACAGGCTTGTGCAGAGGTGTGTTGTAGTAGGAGACATCTAAAACCTGCAGGACAGTAACTCCACGAGGACTGTTAGAGACCCCTGCCATAGACCATGACATAGCTATTATCTATCTTCCTTATCTATTAAAAAATAGATTGCCTGGATGATACACACACACATACACAATTTAATATACCAGAAATGACCTTTTTATTAAACCCTCACTTTTTTCATTTATCATACCCTTTTTTTAGGAATTGAAATGAGTAAGTTTTTGATTAAACATCAAACAGTGACAGTTTCTTTTATGGGGCATTTTCTAATATTTCTAATTGTATTTAGACTTTGAACAGACAAACTCATGTGTCTTCTGACTGTGAAAATGTCCCTGAAAGGGCACCATCTTCTCCTCGCCAGCCTCTTCAGCAGAAACATGAACTCAAAGCAGAAACTCGTTTCAGTTCAATAATAGTTCATGTGGTTAACCACAACACAACAGGTACGACAGCTTAACGCCTTACATCCACAAGTTGCCTCATACATGGAGAACACCAGGCGCACTGTGAGAAGAAATAGAGTGCAGTAGAAGTAAATTTCTCCTAAAGTTTGGTCTGGATTATGGTTCATAACAGGAAGTTAAGGTAAATCTGAATACCTTTTTGATGGTCTGAAAGGTCTATTTATGTTCCCAGAAGTAAGTGGTACAAATATGTACTATTTATGTACATATGTATGAATGTAAATATGTACTATATATACTATATTCAACCAGAACAGCTCTGATTCAACACAGTAAACGTGCAGCATATCAGGCAGGTTGGAATGATACTCAGGCAATTTTACACCAGCCAGGGTCCTGACTGCCATGGCACCGGGCTTGGCCTTGCATGCACATCCCTTTGCAGTTGCAGATATGAAGTGCAGTTTCTTTGAGATGGGAGTGTTTCCCTCTTTAATCAAAAGCACAATTTTTCGATTTGAAAGGAAGATTTTTTGTTTTCATGCACAAATATCATGTTGCTTTCCCTCAAAACTCTGCTCCTCTTCTCAAGTTTAGTGTTGCTGGTTCAAATATCCTGTGTTCAAGCTTGGCCTCTGCTCTCTCACAACTTCTGCTCTTCAATATTTTTACCTCTCTCTTGGGTTGCTGAATGAACTGTCTGAAACATCCTCTAGCTAATAGAATACTAGATAAATGCTGACTGAGCTGTCCCCGCTTTCTTCTGCGTGCACGTGTTTTACTTACCACAAAAGGCAGGTCTTCCAAAGTGAACACAGGTCCTTTAACTGAACTCTTTGACAATGTTGATTAAACTATTTTCATTCTTTCTAGACAAGTTATTAAACCAGCATATGAAAAAATGTAAATGTAAAAATGTTGGATATGTCGATAAAAACCTGATAAGAGTTAGATGGAATATTTCTAAAAACACCAGTAGAGTCCAGCTTCTACATCAGGTGATTTTTTTTGTTGTCCTTGCTTTGCAGCAAACTAAAGTTTGTTCCCAGATACTATCTGTACTCACAATTCAGACCTCTTCAGGTACGATGCTGGGTTTTGGCTTATCAGTATTTTGATGATTCATTATTTAGTTTTTGTTACAATTAGGTAAAGGAAATAATTATCATAACATCTAAAATAGGAAGGTGAAGCACAGCCATGATTTGATTGTGAACCTTGGAGAATAGACAGCACAGCAGTGTACTTTATAAGGTCGCTGCCTTCTTCAGATGTCCTACAGCTGTCTGTGTACAGGATCAAATACAACAGTGAAAAATACCGCCTGGGTTTCAACTGAGTATATGAGACCGGTCCATTCACAGCTGCCAAACACTTCGTAAGTATTAGCTCCAAAACCAAGACAGTCCCCTAAAATGATGTAAACCATGTAAAAGTGCTGAGTTAGCATTCAGAAATGTAAAAACTCAGAACTACAAGTTTACCAAACCTTCATCACCCTAGAAAGCAAGATGGAAACCAGCCCCAGACCTCTATGATCTTGCTGACCAAGCATTTATCCAAAACTCTGGACTTTACTGAAATTTTCTTTGTGGAGATGGGAAGCCCTCAGAGAAGGCCATTGTTTGAATGGCACCCCACAGATCTTTGTGGTAGAATGATTAGAATGAAGCCACAAGTCACTAAGATGCAGTCTGCCGGCAATTTATCCAAATAAAAGCATAATTAAATAAAATGAAAATGTCCAATCGTACAAGAAAAAGTCAAATTCCCATCACACACCGCCCCACAGTCAGAAACAGCTGCTAAAGCTACTTTGATTGATTTGAGTTGTAAATAGATGATTAAATGTTTATCTATAACAAACCAACAAAAAAATCATATGAATTGATTTAGTCATCTTTGTGCATTTTAAATGACTGAAGATTAGGATTAAACAAAACATGAAACAACTTGACTAATTGGTGGTTACATTTACTGACATCTAAACCGTTTTCTACAGTAAAATGTCACAGAAGACACACATGATTTAAAGTTAAATTTAAGTTCAATTTGCATAAAATTTCCTTCCTCCTTGACCCAGTTTTGTGACAAGTGAAACAGACAGATGTTTCTGCTACTGGCTCCACTGAAAGAGCTGTAAACCTTTAGACTGGTTTAATCCCTGTGTCACAAGCTGTAGGAGTGATTATTCCAACTACTGCTAGTCGGTCTGTGAATGTAAACAACGCTTATTTTTTCATGTTGAAGAAAGTGTTCAGACATTAATGGTGGAATAAAAGATCAGATGGATTCATAAAAATGTTCCTGTTCCATCAGCCTGGATCTACTGAAGGATCGGGTCACTATTCCCCGTGAACACATTCCCCGTGAAGAGAAGGGATCCACAGCTGTCCTCAGTGCAGGAAAACATTCATGCTGAGGCCTGTCCTGGAGAAAAACAACATGTTAGCAGAGTTGGTGAAGGAGCTGAAGAAGACTGGACTCCAACCTGATCAAAGCTATGCTGGACCTGAAGACATGGCCTGTGATATCTGCACTGGGAGGAAAGTGAAAGCCATCAAGTCCTGTCAGGTTTGCTTAGTTTCTTACTGTAAGAAACACCTCCAACCTCATTATGATGTTTTTCAATTTAAGAAGCTCCAACCTGCTGAGAAACTAAAGGAGCTTATCTGGTCCCACCATGATGAGGTGATTTTAAGGATGAATGTCAAACAGTCTCAGCTGCAGCAGAAAGAGCTGAGAAGTAGAAGGAGCTGGAGGTGGAGGTGAGTCGACAACAAATCCAGCAGAGAATCCAGGACAGAGAGAAAGATGTGAGGCTGCTTCAACAGGAGGTGGAGGCCATCAATCATTCTGCTGATAAAGCAGTGGAGGACGGTGAGAAGAGCTTCGCTGAGCTGATTCATCTCATCCAGAAAAGAAGCTCTGATGTGAAGCAGCAGATCAGATCCCAGCAGGAAACTGAAGTGAGTCGAATAAAAGAGCCTTAGGAGAAGCTGGAGCAGGAGATCACTGAGCTGAAAAGGAAAGACGCTGAGCTGGAGATGCTCTCACGTACAGAAGATCACGACTAGCTACTGCACAGCTACCCGTCACTGTCAGCACTCAGTGAGTCCATCAATATTCATCCTCTCAGATGAGAATATGAAAGCAGCTGTGTCAGAGCAGTGACAAACTGTAGGACAATCTGGCAGAGAAATGGACAAACATCCCAGTAGCAGACACTGCTGTAGATGTTTTACTGTCACAACCAGAACCATGTATGTTTGTAGAAAGAGCAGAGCTGGGTTCTTAAAACATTAAAGAGAACTTATACTGGATCCAAACACAGCACACTCATCTGTTTTTATCTGATAGGGGCAGAAAAGCATCAACAAAGAGACAACAGCCGTCTTATTGTGGTCATCCAGACAGATTCACTGTGTTTGTTCAGGTTCAGAGAGAGACTCTAACTGGACGCTGTTACTGGGAGGTGGAGTGGAGAGGAGGAGTTCATGTAGCAGTCGCTAACAAGAATATCACAAGTAGGAATGCATGGTATTTATCGGACTGATAAAATATCGGTCTGCACGCTGGGGGGAGTTTAAATGTTGATGCGCCTATGCATGAAATCTGCATGTTAACTTTTTTTTTTTTTTAACTTATCTTGCTTTTAATCATTTTAATGTAATTTATTATTTTATTGTGATTATGTGTTGATGCCTTTTACTATTTCTATTGGTCTGGACTTTGGAGGAGTGTCATGGTCTCAGAGATGCTATAGAAAGACAGAAGACCTGCTCTGTGATCCAGATACACTCCTAATCTGGAGGACAGAGGACCTCAAACTGGAGTTTCAAAGTTGCTGTGACAAAATGTGTTCCTGCTCATGTCACAATGTAATGACCAAGACTCGTCATTGTATCCAAATTCACATCCATCTGAGCCTCTTCTTCTTGTGATTAGTGATGCACGATATGAAAAATTTCATCCGATACTGATAACCGATAATTTTCTGCTTCTCATGGCCGAAACCGATAACCAATAAATTCATATTTTTATGTTATTATAATCTGCAGTTTGTACTGGATGCAGTGATGAAGAACTGATATTTAAGTAGCTCTGACTTCTCTATAACAGCAAACAAAAAGTTTTGGCTCTTCAAATGTTCATTTTTTTCATGTCATAGCACATAAATGTGGTCATTTGCTGTAAATAAGCAACAAAAGACAATTCCATTCAATCAATAAAGTGCATCCCTTTAAAATTGTGTAGCAGATGTGTGGTTTATCTCCAAAGGCATTTGTGTTCAAATATGAAATCATATGACAAACTGTTAGTCAGCCTCAATTAGAGAAATGTCATCAAATAAATAAAATAAAGTGCATCCTCAAAACAAGAATAAAACAAGTCTGTTTCGGAACAAAAGAAAGTTTTTTAAAAGTTGAAAAAGTTTTGAAAGGTGAAACTTAAATAAATAAATGTTTAAAATCAAAGCAGCAGCTGATGAAAATGCCAGAAATATCTGTATTTTTTATTATCATTATTTTACAGCTGTAATGATTGACAGATAAAACTGAAATGTGATTCTGCTCTGCTTGATTTCCATTGTTTTATCTGCATCATGTCTTTAATCGAAGCCGTTTCTCCATTTTGGAGTTCAGTCCTCATTCTAATGCATTATGTAGTTTAAGGATGTATACATTTTGAGGTTGTTTATACATTTATTTTACATATTATACTTATTATTTGTAAAGATATAAAGCATGCAACTAAAGCAGAATAAGTTGTTTTTATTGATCATGGATAATGTTGATGTAACTTAAATCAATTGTTCTTCTGCTGCTTTTCTCAATGCATTTTATCATTCTGTTCTTCATAAGTGTGTCCTGGTCTATGCAAATAAAACTGTGTTGAAATTAAATAGAGTTTTTACACTTTTTTACAGACAGATATTCAGATATTATCACAGATTTGATTTTCACATTGGTAGAGATATAAAAATGTCTCACAGATGCCCCTAGAAGACGTTCATTTGCAATGTCATGTAATTTAGGGCAGATGGAAAATCTATTCAATCAAAAGTTTATAATCTATAATACTCTATTCAGACACTGACATCAAGTCTGTACTGAATACAGGATTATTTGAATGCAGAGAAAATTTTAGTCACTGCAAACAGTAAAAAGCTGTTCCCCTGTTAATTAAAGTTTTTCATGAGAACTACCCACATATTCAACTCTCTCTGTCTCTCTCTGTATATATATATAATTTATTTTTTTTTCAATTATGAAATTTACATAATCTAGCTGGACCTGACCGGAGTGGGAGGATAGTAAAGAGAAGTAAAAAGGAAAACAGAAAGAAGAAAGAGGAGACAAAGATACAACAGATAGAAGCAACGATCCTTCGGTCCAACCTAACACCAGACAACCAACTGCTACACCTGAACAGAAAGTTCCTAAACTCTGCCAGGAGTTCCTGAAAATAGCACAAACCCAAGCCACCCCACCACTCGCCATCCGTCACTGCCCTCCTCACCACTTCAGAGACCTGCTGCTCATATTACAAATGCATTTCTCTTACAAATAGGGCTCCTTCTAAAAAGGGAATAAACACACTTTAAACATATAATAAACACATGTTATCAGATTTATCGCCAAGAAGCATTGTTACAACAAAGGAAACGTCAACATTAATTTCCATATTTGTTTTCCTGCTAAGTTTCTTATTAGAGCAGATTTTTTTGGCACAGCCGCCTTTATTCAGGTTTCAGTGCTCACACTGTGATCCTGACAACCTTTTACTATTTCACATCACTCATCCCTTGACAGTTTAATTTGGAATAATTACAGGCAATTCATTATGTTCGAATGTGATTTCAAAAGTGAGGAAAGTGTGATCTTTCTTTGCAGCAGAGCGTGAAAGTTCACTTCTCATTAGAGTGCAAGCAGGAGTTATAACCTCTTTAGTGAGTCTTGATGAGAGTTTTAGACTGAGCTTAATGATTGTTTTGAGAAAGCTGACAGAGAGCGAGGAGACGGTGTCAAAATCTTGTTTTGCTGGCAGAGTTATGCCAAGGCCTCTGTAAGGAGGCCTCAAACAGAAACTGGAGACAAATCCAAGCAGCAACCAGCCCTCACTGAGTCTCATTTGCCTCACCAGTCAAATAATCCACATCAACTCATATAAATTCATGTTGCTAAGCTGAAAAGGAGCTGGGTGGTTGGCATTAGTTGTGACACTCCAACACAGCAGGACATACAAAAAAAAAAAAAAAAAAATGGAAAACTCTTATGGAAAACCTTTATAAATTTATGAAAAAAAGAAAAGAAAAGAAAAAGAAAAGTACATCAGTCAGACAGTGAGAGCAAAACCTTTGTCAGACTTAAAAAAAAAATAATTGCCTACTGCTCAGTAAGCTTTAGAAGTGCATGTAAATCAGCTTAGAGAGCAATTTGAGGGAGAGAGTACTGACTCTGTTGCCATGACATCTACTCACAGAGATATCTGCGGGGACAGGAAGGACAGTTGGAAAAGCAACAAGCCAAACTCACAAAAAAGTGCATCTTGACCGCTTTTAGTGTTTGAACAAGTGGCTACAAATGGAAAAAATATTTCCAGTATAATTATGCCAGTGTGGCAGTGAAAGTTTTCATTTTAGATTTTAACATTTTGTTTCCAGTACCAGTGTTCACCGTTGGGTGGTGGTTAACACCGTCACCGCACAGAAAACAAGGTTAATCTTGGCTGGGGCTTTTTTATAGTGTCTCCTGGAAGTTTCTGGTGAGATCTGGTGACTGTGGAGGCCGTTGGAGTCCAGTGAACTCATTGTCATGTTCTAGAAAGCAG
>JBAGKP010000017.1:25108719-25119205 GCA_037177255.1 Melanotaenia maccullochi
TTGGGTCGCGGTTGGGGGAACCGAAATGAAGCACCGAAATATGTGTTTCTTTTCGGTCAGGTTACTACCGTTTATGTTGGAACCGGTGCCATTATGATACCGAGTATCGGTACCCATCCCTACTGCCTGATGCCCCATGGCAGAAAGATGGAATCGACGTTGTTGGTCCATTTGAGTCAGCCTCCTGGGATTGCTGCTATGCAGAGACATTGACTGATTATTATACTAAGTAGCCAGAGGTTGCTTTCACTCTTTCCATCACAACCACAGCGATCACAACTTTCCTGTCTACAGTATTTTCCAGGTTTGGCAAACCTACAGAGCCCCTTAGTGATAATGGGACACAATTCACCTTAAGTGAGTTTGCAACATTCCTAGCAGTGAGGAACATCAGGCACAGGAAGGTATCAAGCGAATGGAGCCATAGAACGCTGGAACCGTGTTCTAAAAGAAACACTTTACTGCTGAGCAGGACAGAAAACAATGGAAACCTTTCATACAGAACTTCCTGCTCACATACTGTGGCACTCCACATGGCACCACAGGGGTGTCACCATATGAACTCATGTTCAACAGAAAGATGTGCACAAAAGGACATATTGGCCGAGCAAGCAACTCCCCACCACCACCAGAGATCGGTGTTACTTTGTACATTTACACTATTTCTGCAGTTACTGGCTTTTAAGCTGTTAAGCTTTTTAAAGCTAACGCTATGCTAGGCTGGCATAACCACAGCGATGTTATTGCTAACATAAACATACAGGTAGTAACTTCAGTTACTTTAGCAATGCAACGTAAATGTAAAGCATGACTGACGCAACAAAGCACGGGTCACTATCATGACACATGGTAGACAGAGTTAAACTGAAAATGGAGAGATGCTGAGTCATTAATGTCACATTGTTTTTATAAACGTATCAGTTGTCGAGCTCCGCTCTGCCAACCCCTGCAGTGCTGCCTGGCTGTAGCTGCTGCTGTAGTTACTGACTGCAGTGAGGACTGAGGATTGAATAGAGTCTGAGCTCTATCTATTGGACAAACGGTGCAACGACATCATTCTGTGTGACTCACGACATTTAACAGCATTTGCTCTTTTATGAGAAATTAAGAGTATATTGCTGTTTATTTGGCAAAACTCAGGTCGATTATGATTATTTAGAAATAGGGCTATTGGCCGGGCGATCGATCAGTCGGACGAGCTCTAGATATTTGCATGATGTTTTTTCAGAGAATGAAGACATGTCCTTTCAAACTCAGTTTGTGTGTATTTTATCTATCAATGCTTATAAACTGAGCACACTGATACTTGCAGAGATTTTACTAGCAGAGATTTTATGGTGGCTCTTTGCTGTGTAAACACAGATTTTTCTGGAAGAATGAAATAGTTACAACCCTCTTAAAGGTTACAACATTTAAAGAGAAATATGCTGTTGTTAGTGAATATCTCACCATTACCTAAATCTGTTGAATAGACATGACAACAGATGATACCAATATTTGGCAGATTTCCCTTTTAACTCAAATCATTTAATGGGAGGAGCTGAGTAAAGGAGCAGCAGGCAGGCTGTTCATTTCTTTTATGGGCTTTTCCATTAGTCCTTTGAGAATGATTGCAATGCTGTTTCATTGCAGTACTCAGGCCGGGGGTGCTCTCTCTTTATGAATTTATAATTCTAGATTGCCATGCTTATAATAACAGCTGCATCTTTGTGCTCACACTAATTCATTTATTTCTAAATTTCAGGGAGTCAAGTTGTGGCACCTGAAAGCACCAGCAGAGTCTGCAGGAATTTATTTACCTTAAATATCCTGTGACTAAAAATCACTGGCTGAACACTGTGTTTGTATACACAGTGAACAAAATCCTATAGATACCTATAAATAAGTTAAATTACTCTACTACACATGCCTGCACAGGTCTATCAGTCTTACTTTATTTGACGTAATAGTGCAGCTTAAACAGAAATGTGTACTAGCAATCTTCTGTTATATGGCCTGATAATGTGCCACATTCCTGAGCAAGCAGAGGACCACTCCTAACTTAATCAGATTAAGTTAATCATAACTTAATCTGAGAAAATTAAAAAAGATTTTGTGCACACTAAATTCCTTTCCGTGTTTGTTTCTCTCTGTGCAGGCCCTGAACCAAACTCTCATTCACATTACAGTTACAGAAGACATCAGATGACACCATTGAGCACCTACGGTCAGTAAATAAACAGGTTAATACATGTTAATACATAATACCATTTCACTAAGATGTAAATAATGACCTGATGAATTCGAGGGAAGATTTAAAAAACAATGTATTTTTCTTACAGTTTATATGATAGTCGTCTTACTCTACAGTAGATATAGTTGACTATGATATGTACTACCAGTGTTGTTGTCAGAGTCTTGTTCTTTGCTGTGGTCTGCTGGGGGAACAGTATCGGAGCCAGAGACAAGATCAGATTCAACAAACTGATCAGGAAAGCTGGCTCTGTGATTTGCTGCAGGCAGGAGCCATTTGAGGCCATTGTGGAGAGGACTGCAGACAAACTGTTATCTATCGTGGATAACCCTAACCACCCTCTCCACCACACAGTGGACAGATAATGAAGCTTCTTCTCCAGGAGACTCATCCAGCTCTGCTGTCACAAAGAACAGCTGAGATCCTTCCTGCCACAGCCCATAGCCCTGTATAACAGACAGAAGCTCCAGACTCACAACTGGTTAACGCTGCTTCTTACTCTATTTCTTCATGCACCACAGTACTTGTTTTTGATCTTGCACCCTATATTGTCCCATTATTCATATTTTTATTTTGACCTAGATGCTCATTAGTGAATTGTGTATAGTAAATAGTATTTTTGTATCTACATTTTCATATTTATATATATGTATATGTATATATACGTGTATATATATTTTTTATAATTGTTTTATACATTTACATTTTTCTATATCTTTTTTCTTTTACATCTCTTATCTTTTCAATTTATGTATTTAGTATTTTTGCATCTTACAGTTTAATTTTATTCTTTGTTTTTTCTCTCTGACATTTATGCTGCTGTTAACACTGAAATTTCCCAGTCTGGGATTAATAAAGTACATCTGATTCTGATTATTGTATTTGGTTGACTAAATGCCACAAAGCTCAGAATCCAGGGTTAGACATGATATTTCTGTAGGTCAGGGCTACATTGTGTAATAGGAGCCAGTTACTGTGCAGCTTCCTAACCCTAACCATTCCCTTTATAACAAGTGAACCTAACCATGTATGTTAGCTACAACCGTTTAACTGGGTTACCTTAACCTTTAACAGTGGCAGATCTACAGGGTGGGGCCACTTAGGGTGCTTTCACACTGCTTGTTCCCCTTTAATGGCTGGGTGCAGGATCTGTTCACATTTCCACCGCAGGACTGCACAACACAGCTGTCACTGCAATGCAAAGCTAACCTGCTGTTAGTGAAGTTATGACTGGTGGTTAGGGTTACTTTACTTGTTACTTGTTACTTTACTTTACTGATGTCTTGTTTAAACTCTGAGCATACATTATTAATATGCATGCTGCGCTAGAAACAATTTCATATTTATGTTACATAACTCAGAAAAAGTTTTAAAGGATCTAATAATCCTACCACATTTTCATACAACATATTACTCAATTTACTTTTGTGGATTTTCTTTCCATACAGGGGATTTTCACATACTGCCACCCTGCCACCCTGGCCGGACCTCTAACCACCCCTCTGTCACCCACGTAAAATTTTCTAGATCCACTGAATCATGTGTGCACAAAGTAAAGACGAGCAGGAAAAAGTACAGTGAAAGTGTGGAAAAAATGGTCCAGGACAGGATCTGAACTTGCAACCTCACCTTTAAGAGTGGTGGGTTTTACCCCAAGTCCCCTCAAGCCACTTCCACCTGATCAACATGTTTTACGTACTGTCAGCCACAGAGATACAGCATATACTGTATGTAGACAACACATTGGTCATATTTGTCCTGTACAAACTGTAATACACAATTGTAAGGAATTACATTTTAATAAGTAAAATTAAGAACTTTTGTTTTATTATTTATATATATATTTTATTCCTATAGTTATAATATTTTTATCCTTTGGTTGATTATATGTAATAACCTTTAGTTCTGCTTTATCTGAATGAGCATCCTGGCAGCTTTACAGTAACAGATTTTTATGTTTTTTTTTTTTTTTAAACCTTTAATAATAGAGATAAAGTGTTCACTGTTTGCTCATTTCCAACGTCCAACATATTGATTTGGGTATTGTGTCATAATTTCATACACTGATACTACTATAAAACCTAACTAGGTCAGACTTACTGTAAAATCTACTTTATGTTTATATTTGGTCATGTTTTTACTGTCATGTAAAATACCGTTTAGTAACAACTAAACTTCATAACTAAAGATGTACATTAAAGATGTACATATGTCTATTATTACATCTGTCTTGTTTCATCATGAAGATATTAATGACAGCAGTAATTGTCTGGATTTGATTTATCTTACAAATGATGACAAGGATCAACTTATGGGTAACTTGATGTACAACAAATAAAATTTTCTTTATGTGACTTTATCTGGAGATGACTTTTAAACCAGAAAACAATAATATATGATCGTTTTTACTGTGTCAAGGAAAAATGTCTTGACTAGCAGCTAGCGTGGCCTTTTCTTTTAGCAGACATTTTCCCACCCATTATGTAGAGCTTTTATTGCTTTTATTCCTTTTATGACTTTGCTTTGTTGCCAGCAACAAAAATCATACAAGTTGTAGTTGAATAATATAATTTCCCCTTTTCACACTTTTCCATGACACCTTTTCACGATTGTCTGACTTTCTACTTCTCTAGAAGTGACGTCAAGTCAAAGACACAATTAAAATGTTCAAATCAACAAAGAAGACTTATAAAAGGGTTTGGAAGAAAGGTAGATGGATAATCAGGCAGCTTTGGCCTTCAATAAGCTGCTTTTGTAATCATCCACAGGATCTATAATGAAAAGATTAAATAATCCTCAAGGCCTGTTGCCAGATGCCAGCCCAGTTAAAAGAAAAAAAAATATATAATTTGTTATTGTAAAAGAATCACAAAGCAAACCATTTTAAATCTTTAAACAATTAGAACAAACAGCATACTGTATGGAGACTAATCCTGGAAATACTGAATTACAATCAAAGAAAGGAGATAGTAAAAGCAGAACTAAAGAAGAAAGAAGAATACAGCAACGGTTTAGTAGGTCCAACAATACTATGGGATGCCATGAAAGCAGTCAGAGGAAAGCTGATAGCTGAGACTGTACATGTAAAAAAGATTAAATCCCACAAGGAATACTCACTGAAAAGTTAAGGGAATTGGAATGATAACATAACAAAAACACATGTGACTCATATATATCAGGAAATATAGGAAACAAGAGCAAAAGTAAATGACATATTAATAGATAAAATTGAGATTTATGAAGCAGAATTATTATGAAGCAAGCAAAGAATGCTTGGCAAAACTTAAAGGTAAACAACAAGCTATTAATAGTATTTACAAATCAGAGATTCCAAACCAGAATAAGCTATATCTACTCCAAAGGGAATTGGAAAATTCTTCCAGAGGTATCACCAAGATCTGTACACACAGCCGTCTGTGAAGATGAAATTAAACTATTTCTAGACCCATCGAAACCACACAAAAAACAAAAGAAATATTAAATGCTGACATTAAAATAGAGGTGGTAAAAGATGCTATAAATAAATTAAAAACAATAACTCCATGCAGAATGACGGATACCCAGCAGAGTGGAATAAGATTTCTGGAGAGGAACTGTTGCCATTACTCCTGGCCTCTTTAAAGGGACTGTACAAAACAATAGAATACCTCCATCCCGGACCAAAGCAATAATTCTAGTTATGCCAAAACAAGGAAAAGATAAAGATAATTGTGCTTATGGACCAATTTCCATAGTAAATGTGGACTACAAAATATATCCAGAAATAACTTCTAAGTGATTGAACTATTTGTATTAGGAATAATAGAAGATCAAAAAGGATTTACCAGATAAATAAATAAATAACACTATCTAAACTTTACAAGGCTAATTAATCAAGAGATACAAAGACATTGAAGGCTGGTTCATGTCAATGCTAGATTTTAGTTCAAGAATTTAAATAAATTAATGGGTTGCCAAGGCTTGTATACCTATTCTAGTCCCTACCAGTAGTGGTCCCTGAGTCCCAATTCAAGCTGGAATAGAATAAGAATGTTTGTTTAGGGAGGCAAAAAGCACCGCAATAAAAATGGAATCTCTCCATCTGCTAAAGGACAAAGAAGGAATGGGACTGCTACATCTTAAAGATTACTTCTATGCAGCACAATTGAGAGATGCTGCAGGTTGGTGTAAACCAGATTATACTGCCAAATGGCCAAATGCCCAATACAGAGTATTGTAGAAGATGGAGAAACATACAAGAAGACAAAAAAGAAATAGATTCAGTGACAATGTTTACACTGAGGCTGTTGTTCAGTATAATTAAGATATAAGATATGGAAAGACACCATTTTATTAAAGTGCAGCAAATTTAAACCGCCTAAATATGACAAAGGGTTTGAACAAGGGAAAAACCAGGGGAATTACGCTACGGTGTCTTACTGGACAGGTGTCCGGATTCCAAGAAATGAAAGAAAACTATGATTTTGATAAACATGAATTTTATTTTATGAACAAGATCTGAATGAATACCTCCAGAGAAGTGAACAACCATAGAAAGAAACCAGAATCAGAATCATATCTGAGCTAATTAAAAAAAAGAAGGGAAGCAGAACTTAATAGAAAAAAGTGCTGATGAAGACAAAGATGGCTAAATATGTGGAAAATGCATCAGACATACATTATGATGACATACATAAATTTCTATTTTATCACGTCTAAGATCAAGAGCAAACAAAGACATCCCCGGCTTGAAAGACTGTGTATAGGATTGAATTCAGATCACTTTCACAGTTTCCCAGTTTAAGAAAATGATAAGTTTCATTACTGAAAATACTTGCTTATATGTTCTCTGTGTTTTGCACAGTTCTGTTTTTGTGTAACCTATGTATAGGAAATGTACAAACAAAAGACTTTGTTAAATTTCTATTAATAGCTGGTAAAAAACAAAAACAGGACTCTCCCACTTCAGATCAATGCAAACAGGTTACATAAGGAATCTCTATGATGGAAAAGTTGACTACAGACTTTCCCTACAGGAAGCTCAGCTCAAAGACAAATGGAAAAAATGGACTGTGCTTAAATCAGAGCAGCGATGAAGACTACAGGAAAGCAGGATGGAAACATATAATGTAAGGACACCCCCGCAGCTCTGCCCCAACTCCTTTTTCCGTTCTCTCTTTGTGATGTCCATGTGTATGTACATTCTGACTTTTGTTCCTTCTAAATATTAGTATTAGTAAATATTAGTATATTTAGATCCACACATGCGATTCTTGGAAGTGTGATATGAATCATGGATGCTCATGTGCACCACAGACCCAAGCTGAGCTCACGCCTTCATCATGAGCATAGCGCATCATGTCATAGTCAGTTAATCTGCACATTTCTCAATAAAAGAAGAAAAGAGTTGCAGCGTGTCAGTTTAGGCCAGTTTTAAAGATCAGTTTCAGTCCCTTTTTCTGCCAAAAACTGCTTCAACGATCTTCATGTGCAGCCAGATGGACGGAGTTTCTTTAGCCTTGCACAGTTTCTAAAACCTTTTATTCTCATGGATATTAGGACGTGAAGGAAATAAAACGAAGGTTTAGGTAACCTAACCTATTTTTCTTGTTCTTTTTGTTTAAGGTGTTTTACTGTTTTACCTGTTCTTGTTATTGTCTTTAATAAAGAGCTAAGAACAGAGTCAAGATCCCACAAAACCAACCAGGGGGGTATTCCACAAAGCTGGATTAAGGAAAAGTCGGGCTTATCCTGATAATTCTGGCTCATTTATCAATGTGGCTTATTTGATCACTTATGTCCAAAATCAATAACATCCTTTGTGGGTTAAACAAAGACCACAAGGGGGGTGTCTAATATTCACAATGTTTATGTGTTTTTTGTTTTATGGTGGGAGAAAAGACTTTTTTATGCACAAAAAAGTGTTGCATGACTTTTATACGTATTTTCGCTCTGAAAGGAAACTAACAGTATTTACACAAGAGCAAGTTAAATCAATAAATACACTGACATTGTGTTTACATTTGTCTTTAATAACAGTCAAATGTGATGTGATAGAATTGAATTAATTTGATATCTCTCCAGATCCAGACAGTCAGACTGTTTGTAGTCTGTTTTTGTTCATTTAAAGTCAGCTCACTGCTGACCACAGCTGTCATAATAAAGATGCTACCGCTGACATGAAGGGAAAATGCACGCACCTTGCTGGCTCCAGGTAGTAGGTGTAGTTTGACGTAAGGATCCGAGAGCCCGTTGTGATCCATTGGCTTGAGCCCCTGTGGAAATAAGAGGAAAATAAATACTCAAAACAGATACCTTTTGATAATATTACACTTCATGCATTATTCTGTTATGTGTCCCTCAGTCATTCAGAGCAGGACGCCTCATTTAGAAAGACCCTGCAGTTCCCGGAGAACATTGAGCTGAAGAAAAGAACTGAACAACAAAAAAAAGCTGAACATTTCTGTTGATAGCAAATCAATACAACACAAACAGAGCAGAGACGTGAAGGTCACTCATACCAGAATAAACCAGTCTGTAATGTTAAGGAACCTGAACGGGTTGCAGTGGGAACCATAAATATCAAACCATGAAACACAGAAAGTTTGGTTTGCATGCCTCCTCTAACATCCTGTTGTCATGGGAACATTAAACTCTTATAAACACAATGAAGGATTGCACAAGTCATTAACTTCCAACTTTGCATGTGCAAAAGTAAAGCCAAAATACAGCTGGTGTCCTGTAAACACAATCTATGCTGTGATGCATCGAGATGAGTGCAGAGTCAACGCCGCCCTGAAGAGCATCTTGGTCTGTCTGGGAGCGTTTTACATGCCAAACATTCACGCTTCTTCTGATAGTCCGTGATTGCTGAGTGAGTCCCAGTTGATAAAAGGGTCAAAGATGGCCCAGAAAAACAAAAAACCCTCTCTTTTTATCGTTAATGTTAACACTTCTTGTTTGTTAAATTGCTGTTTACAACCTTCACTGATTTGAACTGACAAATTTCCATTAAGGAAAATGTTTTCTTTGTTTTGCTGTCAGATCTGAGACAAAAACATACATTTTTGATGGCCTGAGTGGTTATTGTGATGGCTAAACTGACTTTCTAATGAAAAACGCTAGAATTTCCTTTAAATTGGAAGTATTTAAAGTAAATTTAATTATGATCTAACCATTGTTCATATCCACCAAATTCAGCTATCTGTCAGCAGTCTGCAGGGTTTTAACCTTTCATGATGGTTCCTCCAAGCCTTCTCCACCAGTTTCCACTGCCTGTGATTCTCTCTCTTATTTATAAATTCTCCAACTTGTTCCATCCAACCGTTTTCTGCAGGGCACATCCTGGTGGCTTGGTCATCAGAGAGAGTCAACAATCACTCCAATCTCCAATCCACCTGTGTGCAAACTCCACATGCACAGAAAGGCCTCAGCCTGGAAACGTTTTTGCAGTGAGATGACCATACCATCCACCATACCTCTGTTCTACTTGTTTATTCCTTTGGAAATTGTGTTGCTTTTAACACATGTAACTGCATCGTCCCTCCAAACTGTTACTGGCCCCTAAGCTTTTCAGCCCCTGCTAGGATCTCTGACTGCTGTTATTCTCCTGTTTACTGGCTGTGAGAGTTCCTGCCCATGTAACACTATTAGACATCAGAAAAGTTCAAATGTTTTTAATTGAAAATCTTAGAAAAGGTCTCCCCATTAGTTACATAATGAGGCAGAAATGCATACAGAAATGTAAAAAGGAGACACAGTAATAAATACGTTAATAGAAGAAGAAAATGCAAAAATGCGTGGGGATGTAAATATGACTGTAAATAAAAAATAGTGCCAGTAAATAAATAAAATGTTAGATGAAAATAAAATACAGAAATAAATAAGTTTTTAGATAAGAAAATGTAAAGGGAAAATTATACGGAAATAAAAATGAAGTAGGAAACTTTTTTTAAAAATCAAATAAATAAATCAAACTGAAAATGACATGGAAATGTAAATAAACAGGACTTTTAATACAAAGTTAAATTAGATTAGTTAAACATGATTAAAAGAAATTTAAATTTGTGTCATGGTTTACAGGCTTGTTAATGGAAAAACTTTTTTGTAAGTCATACACTTTTAATTATGTACTGCAACTACAACTTTATTTAAAATGCAATTTAAAAACAATGTAGTTGAACAAAGTGCTACAACATAGCATTAATTTTTAAAAAAATAAACTACATTATTATTATTATTATTATTATTATTATTATTATTATTATTATTATT
>JBAGKP010000017.1:25127262-25147077 GCA_037177255.1 Melanotaenia maccullochi
AATGCACCATGTCACAAAGCTCAGATCATCTCCAGCTGCTTTCTAGAACATGACAATGAGTTCACTGGACTCCAATGGCCTCCAAAGTCACCAGGGGCCTCATTAATAAAGCTGGCGTAGGTACAAAAAAGACAGCGTATGGCAAATATAGTCAACTTCGGGATTTATAAAAACAATCCATGGAGGAATAATGTTCCTACCTCCATGCAAACTCTGACCATGGCGTACTAACAAAATCTGGGAAAACGGGAAACTGCAACACCAACGTTACAGAATAAAATCAAGTAAATAATGAAGTGGAAAGTCTGCTGCCAACATTTACCAGTCAGTAAATGCCAAAAGTAAGCTTCGGTCATTTATTCTGAGATCCAGCATTGTAGGACAGACTGGAGCGCCTAGAAGTGAAGCAACGCTTATGAAACACACAAGAGGTGGTCTTCCTTTATTTATTTATTCTAATTGTTTTCCCCAACACACAGGAACTATGCAGAAAGATTATTTAACACTAAATAAACTGCTACCAATCTCAGATGTATCTGTACGTATTTATTTTATACATTAAAACAAAAAACTACATTACCGGCATCATTACTGTCATTTAGCAGACGCTTTTCTCCAAAACGATTTACTGGGGGCTGTAGTGTCTTGCCGAAGGCTCCAACTGGAAGGTGTTCACCCCTGTGGGATTCAAACTTTGGTCTCCCGCGTGGGAGATGGATGCCCTACCGACTGAGATATCCAGCCGCATCATCCGATGCCTCTGGCGTTTTGCCTTCTTGCCTTGCCACCAATGAAACATTTTTACATTTGTCAATGTGCTCCATCAGGATCTCTGTCCCCCCCCTAAAAAGCTATTATGCAAATTATGTAAATATGTATCATAGGTGTCCACCTGACCATTTTTTGCCACCATGTTGATGTGGGAAGGCATTCCCTCACGTGCGCCCGCTTTAAAGAGCGCAGGATGCTCTTATACAAATCTGATAGTTGAAGTGTGCCGCATTTCCTTTTTGTACTGCAGACGCTACTTGCAGTAGAGCAGCTTTGGGATGTGGTGGAATGGGAGATTCTCATCATGGATGCGGCCGACAAACCTGCAGCAACTGTGTGATGCTGTCATGTCAACATGCAGCAAAACCTCTGAGGAACGTTTCCAACACCTTGTTCTATCTGTCACACCAAGAATGAAAGAAGTTCTGAAGGAAAAACTGGTTCAACTCTGTACTAGAAGGTGGACCTGGTGAAGTGGACAGTGAGTATACTGTATATTGAAATTAAAAGCTACCAATTGTAGAACAAACAAAAACACCTTTCCTGCAACACACGTTACGCTATTATACTCTGGTATGTGACTGTTGTATTATTTTAAATATTACTGGTCAAATTTTTTTTCCAACTTCTGCCTCTTTTTAATCCTTAAATGAACTTAACAGAAATAACTATCTCATTAAAATGCATTTGAGGGATTGGAAGGTCTTTTGAAGGAATATTATCTGAAATGCTTTTTCAAATGAAGTTAAACACATGTTTATCCTTCCTTAGATCTTGCGTTCAGATCCTAGCTGGTAGGAGCAGAAATACAACAAGAATATGTCACTGATGAGGTCGAAGAGGCATTCTTATATGACAAAAATCCACTTTTGTGTTAAATTTCTTCTGTTATCTGGCTTTGTGTTATAGTGAGCCCTCTTCTTAGTCTGTCAGCCGACTCAGCTGCCATTCGTCTGCCATTCCCATCTCCATCCATTCTCCACCCAGCTTGTCTGATCACTCTACTGCCATTTCCAAGTTCACATTCCACCTGCTCGACGATCAGATCATTCTCCTCCCTCTGCTGCAAAGTCTGCTCACACACAGCAATTTAAATAAAGTCTGTCATGTGTAGCAGACTTTCTTATTATAGCAAGATGATAAGTGTGTTGATTTGTTGTTAAACAGTGAAATAGTAAACCATGAAAACTGAGTTAGCGTATTCTGGGAATTTATGAAGAGCTCCAGTACTGATGTTGACCATTTATAAGTGTAAAGTTGATCAGTTCACATGAACTTCACTGTTGGATTCAAATACAAAAGCTGTGCTCTACAGATATTGATTGACTTTTTATTGAATAAACTACCAATATCAAACTTTAAAGTTTTACAAATACCATGAAGTAGGGATTATTATGTTAAGGCCAAGTCCACATGAACCAGGTCATTCATAGAAAATGTGTTTTTCTTTGCTACATTTTCCAATACTTGCTGAATTAGAGCTGGTTCAACAACTTCTGTGACAGGATGAACTTTCTCCTGAACTTTTTCTTTAGTGGAGAAATTACAGTCTCTGCTTTTTTGAGTCTATGTGGATCTTAAGATTGAGAGGTGGTGGATCACAGGAGGATGAGTGATTCCATAGCTGCCACAGAGCTAACCCGGATGGTGAGTGTGCGAAGTTTACAGTCATCTCCACTGGTCTAAGCATTATTTTATTGCTTAAATCAAAATGTAAAGAGACTGAGCCTTTATCCATTTTCTAATTTGTGTCACATGAGTAAAAGTTCTCTGGGCTCTGTTTTCGCTGTTTTGGCCTCATTTAATTGCCATGATAAATACATACACACTGAAAGGTTTCTTTACTTTATTTTACATGCATTGAGAAAGTTAAACATAATTTTAAGTGTTAGAAAATGTGTTTCCACCTGTATCTGGATTTATAGTCCAATCATGTATCAGAACATCAGCTGTGGAAAGTTGCCCAAACAAAGAATTTCCTCTTCATGTCAAAGCTGAGTAAGAAAACAGCAGATAACCATAACGAAAATGTAAAAATTAGGGATGTCCCGGTTGTAAATTTAGGAGTAAACGTTACTAACGATGACTGTGAGAAAACATTGCTGTTTTAAAGACTGTTTCGTTCATAGAGACCACAAAGGAAAAAACATGTCCAACTTTTCATTAACACCAAAAACTGCCGTTACCATGGTGATCCATGGTGGAGGTTGAATTAGTCCACTATCCAACCAGCTTCACTGTGGTTGCATTTCCACTGTGAGAAACTTGAAAATGTTTGCTGCTCTTCCTGATTTACACATGAACATTTTTATTTCCATTTCTTGTTGAATGAACAAGAATGTCGGCTCAAGAATTAAACGAATGAACATGACCATTAAAAAAAAAAAAGTAATTTGTAATCTTATCCTTTTTTGGCTTGCTGTCATCTTTCAAAGTTTTCCAGATCATTTTGCCTTCTTTTCTCAGGAGTGCAGCCAAACACAAAGATGGAAGGGACATAGGCTGGGGACAGCGGGTTGTCCTTTACCCAGGGCAAGACAAAATTTGCAACAATTACATGTCCTTTAACAACAAGCTAAGACGGAGTGTCTGGCCACGACAATAACTTTAAACCACTGCAATTTGCTGCACTTTAATAATGCATTGTCTTTACTTTTAAATAAATAAATGTATTCATAATTTGAGCAGCCCACCATAAGTAGAATTGGAAAGTGTATAAAACAAAATTTTTGATAAACTTACCACCAACAAAGTGCTCGCTACACAGCTGAGATCTGTATGACAAATTTCCAGTTATCTCGTTAGACGGCAGCAACACATTTTGCCGTCGTTTAGGGTCAGCAGGCTGTCTGGAAATTAAAATCCCATTCTTGGGATGTCGAGTGGAACAACAGAGATGTACCACTAGCTTTTTGGCAATGAAAAGCTTGCTGAAGACCTGAGTCCTGCAGCAGTATGTCTGCTTTGTTTATCTTTTGCCAACCATGAATGTCACTGAAAGGCAGAATACCAACATATTTTCAGCAAAGCTGCAGCCAGTAACAGTCATGATATTAAGACTTAAGGCGGATTTACACTCACCATTTTTAAAAACAACACTCAATGCTTAAATAAGATGAGAGGCTGAGCAAATTATTTGTTTGTTTTATTCCACAAGCTAATAAAGACACTGAACCATACTGGACATCATTGTTGTTTTAAAACAGGAAATACCTACCAGAACTGAAGTCAACCATCAAAAGAACTCCAACTCTTTTGGGAATCAAGCCGCAACCTGTCGGGTAATTTTTATGATGAGACTTAAATAAGATGACAGTTATCCTGTTCTGGAGTAGATTTGTTGCCATGGTAACTCCACTGGGACTTATTTAAGCCCCAGAACTCTCACTTTGATGAGCCAGACTTATCAGAATAAGCAAGGCTTTCCTGTGACCCTGCTTCATGGAATATCCCTCGGATATTTTACTTTTATTTAAGAGACATGCTGGGATTCAGTAAAAGTGTATAAACCACAAATCTGGATTCAGTCAGCAACACAAAAATAACAGCAGACAGCTTGATGTGTAGGTGCATTTTGTTGGGATGGAGTTTAACTTTAATTGATTGAGTTTATCTTCAATCAATCAGTAAAGAGGCTGACCTTTGAGTCTGCTGTAGATAATCACCACTTTGCTTTCCTGCCACTATTCGTCATCAGTGAGTTTGCTTTTCATTAGCTGCCTTGTCTTACAGTACGACTCGAGAGGAGTGGCACAAACAGAATCCAAACAGAGCAGTAAATATGTTTTCTGTCACAAGGAAAATTACCTCACATTGCAGTGATGAAGAGAGGGAGATCAGGAGGTAAGATAGGGATCGGTGAGGATTTACTGGGTGAGGATGCTGCTTGGATAAAACTAAAGACTGAGCAGTAGGGATGGATTGAGATTGGAGCTTATCTGGACGGCTTACCTTCTTGTATCTGGGCACAGGAAGCTGATTTTCCAGCAAACACAAAGCACCAACATAGAGAGGTGGCGAGAGCATGCAAAATAATAAAGTGGAGGAGGAAAAAGGAAAGAAAAAACAAGATGCGAAATTAAAATTGAAACAGTTAAATTAACATGCAAAATGAGACAACAGAGTAAAGAAACAGACAGAAAAACAAGCACAAGCAAACGGTTCAGTTTACACAACTTATTCTGCTGCTGACTGGCTTTCAGTGGAAAAATTGATTAGAGCCATTTTGTATTTGAATAGCAAACCTCACCACACACTTATTTTTTATTTGTTAACATTTGATTCAGAATAAAATGAGGTTTGAAACAGTTCGCAGCAATGGGTTGGAGTCTAAATTGCTCCTCTGCTGCTGCAGAGCGTCACCATAACGTGTTATGTGTCTGCCCACATTCACAAATCAGACATGTAAACACTGTTTTTGCTCTTGACCTGACTTTAAGCAATAGTTATACAGATTTATCTTATCAGTGGTGTAAAGAATGACTGGGATGATAAAAAACATCTGGAAATTAGTTGAAGCCATTGGTTTACCCTTGCATGTCTCTTAAAGTAGAAAAAAAATTGTATGAAAAACAATGTTATGTTGTGCACATTTCTTAAGTTTAACAGTTTGAATGTAGAAGATTAGGACCCATAAAAACAATTTAAGTGGTAAATTGTGAACAATTCTGTGCAGATTATCCCAGCATATATGTTTAGATGTTAGCTAAGCTAGGATGCTGGGTCAGTCTTGTTGTTACTGGTGTCCTCACAAAGCACACCAGAATGCTATGACTTCAAGGGCTCATGCAATGGTGCCGCTGTGATAAGCCATTTCCAGTTGGCAGTACTAGAGGAGCACCTTATTGTTGGGTCTCGGTCTAACATAACTTTCAGTTCTATGCATTGTTTTTGTAGTCTGAATCACTAGATGTAAACCACCGGGGCAAGCTTACTGAATGGATGTTTACTCAGAGTAGTCCTCATCCACTAGATGCTCTCTGTGCATTAGCATTTTTTACATAACTTTGATGTGCTCAGAAAACTACCAGCTTTATCGAAGATTGTAATAGTGGGTTTGTAAGTGGTGTTAAAGTGCTACAGGGAACATGCCTGCAACATTTGAAAGGTAATTTTTTGTTTGGCACGTTTGCTCTTTATTCCACCTGCAGCTGCCTCTTGGCTCCATTTCGTTGGCCTTGGTTACTGCATCCAAAGACAACTGTGACATCCAAGCAGATGAAGGCGGAGCTGCAGCCAGATTGTTCTTTGGTTCAGACTCAGCACTGCGGAGACTGATTTGACTACATGAGCCAGTGTTTTGCTGTCATAGCTTTTTGTTGTTGTTGTTGTTTTGATAATAGTTTTAATGCAAGCCATTATGTATTTCTAACTTGTGAGTAGCTCTATCACCCAACCCCTCCAATAACCAAGTATGGATTTGTTATTCATAAGTAACTGTGTTTGACTGAATCTACATGCTGTGTAGAATATTTCATTCCAGATTTAAAGTGTCTAATTATTATTGTCTATGAGCAGGACCTGGGCAGATGCAGTCAAAGTCTACAAATAAGCAGTGGAATAGCCCTTATGTATCTTGGAAGCTACACATTGAAAGCTAAACTTTAGCTTTGTCATAGACTTCTTCTTATGTTGCCATGTTTTGTGAAACAAACCATTTTTATTCACTTAACTGAAGTGGAAAAAGTGAGTGTAGGTAATGGATGGATGGGTTTTTCTGATGAGTGATGTGGTGTTGAAGTAGACTGGGCAACACTGAGGAGATGATGCTCCAAACTGTCATGAAAAGTTTCTGTACATACAAGAATGGGCCACTTGTCCCCTGAAATAAACTTGTATTAAAACAGAATTAAGCAACAGGCTTGGAAATGCCGTACTCTCCAAAATGAGGGTTTTCTTTCCAGCAGCAGTGGCTGTGATACATCAGGACAAGAGGAAGACCATCTATTTTATTATTCAGAAGTAGACAGAGCTTCAATAAAAAATGAATTGATTTGCATGTGGAATTACTTTGCACTTGTATTTCAAACAGAAAATGTCAAATATTTAGCTTCTAGGTAACAGCATTCATTTATCACATAACAAAATTAAATCATTTTTTAAATGTATTTATATTTTCTATCAATTATTTAAGGGGAAACAATTGGAAACATCGTATAATGCTAATGTAATGAACCAGAGTACTGAATTACAGCTGATATTGACTTACTGGCATCAATGCAGCTCCGGTAGAGGACCCATGCATTCATTGAAGTCATGTCCAAAACGTTATAAAACATCACAACAGGCCATCATCTAGTGCAGCTAGACAAGAACGCTGCATCTGCATCTTGTCAAGAATGTCTACACCTAACTTGTTCCTATCGTGGTAAGAGGAGCTGATCAGTGTCTTCCTCATTCATTATTTGGAGCATAGCCAAAACTGCATTAATTTTTCTGCTTTTGCTAATTTTTTTTATTATGTGTTTGGCAGCGTTAGTTTGTCTGTCCATCTGTTAGACAACATTACTCAAAACGTTATGGACAGATTTTGATCAAATGTTCAGGAAATGTCAGAAATGGAGGAAAAGAACAAGTGATTACATTTTGGGGGGGATCTAGATCACCGCCTGGATCCAGGAAATGTTTTAAGGATTCTTTACTAGTGAGAGAAAGGGCTAATTTTACCATTACAGCTTCAAACTCATTGGATAATGCCCAGAATCACTGGCAAAAGAAAACAAACAAACAAAAACAAAAACAAAACAAACAAACAAAAAAAAAAAACAAGATGCCCACCCTCTAGTTTGAGGACCACTGCATTAAGCCAAGTTAAGCAAGCTGGTTTCTTACTCCAGTTAAACACCAAACAGACAGAAAATTAACACTGTACTTCACAAATTAGTCAAATTGCATCTTTAAACTGATGATGCACACACTTGGCAACAGCCTCTCAGAAAAAGAAGTTTAGCTGACCAATCACACTCATAATTGATCATTTGTCAACTAGACTCTTGCCAAGACTTGACAACACGAGTATTAACTGTTCAGATAGGAAATCACAATTGATTTTGTTGCAGCTCGGCTGCAGCAGCCCACTTCATCCTCTCTGAAAAGCCTCCTGATCTATCAGACAGTTCATCGATATTTAGAACCAACCTGTGACAAGCTGAAAAAAAGCATTTCACAGATTTTTTTGTAAAGTAGGAAAAAAAGATGACTACAAACTGTTTTGTATGAAACCATAAACTAAAAAAAAACAAACAAACCACAAACAGGGATAATGAATAAAAAGGAGCCAAAACGTCGCTAAGAAACCGAGCTATAGTGAGTGTTTGTGTTCACCCACACAAGTGTGGATGTTTCAGGCAATGAAAGGGCAGTCTGCAGACAGAAAGGAATGAAAGGCTGTGTTCGAGCGTTAAAGTAGGTTGTCGGGTGGGTGGTGCTGAATAAACAGGTCTCCATCTTGCAACTAAAGTATAAGACAATGTCTGATTTACTAATCAGAGAAGAAGGAAAGCCATTCAATTCAATACTTTCTCAAACAACTCTGTCTTTGATTCATCAAAAGACCAGGGTTTTGCCTTTTATGTCCACTGACAGCTACTTTTGTTGTAGTGTGCATTTTTGGACAGAGGAGGCTTTTTCCTGTCACGCAGGTCAAGAGTTAGATTGTGGATACGTGTTACCTGCAGAGCCACTGATGAAACTTCTTGGAGATTTTTTTTCTTCTTCCCACACTCTTATACCAGATTTCTGGGGAAGGCAGTTAAATTGGCCCTTGTCAAGCTTAGTTTAGGTCTGGGTTCTCAATTAAAATCCCAAAAGAAGCACAGATCTTTTGGTAACACTTACATGGACATTTAAGTATTTATTTTATGGATTCATTCCATTTACATGAAGGCTAAATATGTGTAAGGTGTGGAAAAACCTGGACCACACAAAGCTGAAGCAGACAGTGAGAGAGGCAAATGGCTGGTTTTGGAATCAGACTGTTCCAAGAAACCATGAATGAAGCCAGGAAGCAATTTCCACTTCATCTTCAAAGTTCCTGCATTGAAAATAATTCAGTTCAATCGGTCTGGCCAGAAAATATCACAGGGGAGTCTGAAATGCTGAATGAGTCCCAAAACAAGCCGTTTACGATACAGCAAACAAACATGTTCTGGTTGTTATCCATGTTAGGAATACAAAAAAATAAATAAGTCTTTGAATCGTGGACAGGGTGATTTTCTTTTCATGTGATTAATTGATCTTGTTTTAACACTACACAATTCTGCTATTCCAGCTTAATGTATTTGGGTCAAACTGATTCAATTTAAATAATAATGATGATTTATCTTATTTACTGCCACTTGATCCAGTTTGATTTATGAAGAGTTGGAACCAGTGTGTTACAAGCGTTGTCGTTTCCTATCGTTGGCCAAGCGGTAGCCTTTCTGTGTGGAGTTTGCATGTGCTCTCCGGATACTCCGGCTTTCTCCCACCATCCAAAGATATGTATGTTAGATTAATTGATCAATCTAAATTCTCCCTAGGAGTGAGTTATTTGTTACCAGTCCTGAGACGGACTGGTCACCTGTCCAGGTTGCACCCGACCTCTCACTTGCTTAAATGCTGAGTTAGGCTCCACCTTCCCCGCAACCCTTTATTGGACAAAGCGTTATAGATAATGGATGGATGGTTATTTTTTTTATTATAGTTCTTGGAGAATCTGTAGGAACGCTGTCAGTTTTCCAGAAATGTAACAGTGCACCGAATGTGGGGACAGGTTAGGTTAGTATTTTTATCCCTTTTGCCATGTTGCTGCCAGAGCAGAGAGAGCAAAGTTTAATCTCTAAATGTGACATGTGAGACTCATACTTTAATGTGCTTTTCATCATTTCATGAATTGTCTTGTGTGGATAGTGATGGTGTGTCTGTTAGATCTGAAGAGAAGGGAATGTCAAGAAAGACCTGAGAGCAGTTCTGACTTTCAATTGTTCACATAGTAAATTGGAGAGGTCAAGTTTGAGTGAAATCACTTCGAAGCAGTGATGTAGATGCCAGCAGCCTTCCAACCTGCATGGTCTCAGCTTAGGCAGGCTGTTGCAGCCAACGTAACAGGTGCTAAGCGGGTATTTCTTATTTTCAGTGAAGCTGAGCAGCCACAGAATTTGGTAGTTATTTAGAGGGTTTAAAATCAGAAGGTACTGCAGGGAAAGAAAAGCATAATTTAATTTCTTTTTTAGCCTCATAATAAACCTGTATTACAGACCTGTACCAGTCTTTCTTTTCCATTAAACAGGATATATCTCCTCCTGTAATCAGCCCATTTGCTGGTACTTTCTCTAAGTTTTCTGTAAAGTGAAGTGCGACTCTATTGGTGGTATGGAAAATAATGTGACATGAACAAATATCTTATCTTTCTGTGCAGAGTCGTAACTCAGCTGCAGCTTTGCAAACACTAACTCATGTCTGATAACGGAGCATTCAGTCCCAGGAAGTTGGGGGATGGTGATAAAAGATAATACTGTGAAAGCCCATCTATTGTTATTTTGCACTGGTGTCTGAAAAAAGAAGGTTGGCATAGCAACTCACAGAGGTGATGTTTAGAGAGAAGACTACAGCATGTAGTTTTGTCAAACAAATTGCACATATAGTACATCTATACTATATAAAAAACACATTATTTTGCCAGAAATATGGTTTAATTGTATGGATTTCTTTAAGTATCAGCTCACATTTCAGGAACTGTATGGATCCCCTAAACAGACTTGAAAGGTTATTTTATTTGATTTCAGGTAATCATCCTTAAAAATATAGATTATTTTAAAATTCTTTACTTAAAGCAACATTGCTGAATTTTGGCAGGTTTTCTTATAGTGGTGCCCATAACGACGGCCAATCTAGCATCATCTTCATCCTATCTCTTCTCTGAGAGCTTTTCAGCCAGTAAAAAGCAGCCTGACATCGATTATTGTCTCATCTTTTCCTCTGCTCCTTTTTTTTTTACATGTAGAGTTCACTAGGTTGCATTTTTAAGTTGAGGAGCAGGTCATGGAGAAGGTGTTGATCCTGAAGGATTCAGCTCATGAAGAGGCTGATGAAGAAGAGGGGTCTTATGGTTTCTGAGATGGTAGATCTGAAATGGTTTTTGTAAGAAGGCATGCCTTGAATTTGACTAGGTATCGGATCAGAAAGATAATCAGTGGTATCCCACATCGCTAACCACAACGCTGCTCTTCAGGAAATTCATCCGTAACTGTTTGTGAGCAGTTTAGCATGTCAGGTTTGCAGTGGTTCGTCCTCTTTTTTCTGTCTCACTGAGACGCATCTTCAGGACTGAAGTCACCAGATGGTTGACAGAAAAAAAAAAAAAATAATACAGGCAAGTAAAGAGTGATTTAAAAATGAAATTGCTTTAGCTGCAAAGGCTGGAAAAATGAAAAGAACACGTGAGTTGTTCTGATTACAAAACAACTGATAAACTTGCACTGAGGTGCTACTATTGATTCTAATAATGTGGACTGCAGTTGTGATACTTAACGTTTTACCAAAATAATGAAAACAATCTCATTATACATGCTGTTTGGATATTATTTGGTATAAGAAACAATCTCATTAATGTAATGCGGATTAATAGCAAAGTAAGATGTCTGCCGTTTTTTATATCTAATCTGCAAATCTTCTGCAGGTATCACCAATAAACTGCAATGTAAGTTTATGGAAGAATCATCTAATAGTCTAATCTCATCTTTATTGATCCAAGAGCTCTATAACTCATTTGAAAAGAAAGGTCTGATTCAAGAGATTAATATTAGATCACTTTTATAAGAATATAAAAAACACCCCTTTCCACCTTTTAAAGCACATTTGAAAAGGGATTTTGTAAGAAGATAGGAGCAGGAATGCAAAGACGCTGTTCTGGGAAACATCACTGTCAACCACTTGGGAAAGAAAACCTGAAATGAGGAGCTCATGTGAAGAGGGGTTCTGAGAAGCTCTTTGTTAGTAGGCCTATCTAACCCCCATCATATTTTAGGGTTTGTTGATTCCTGAGGGGTTAAGATGCAGTTTGGTTTGAGTTGATCGGCTTGTGAATGGCTCCACTAGCAGATTTGTAGGTAAGGACTGTTCCTCAGAGCCATTTATCCTGTTGTCTCAAACCTCCCACAGTTAGACCAATAATTCAGTGGCAGACAAAAGTGTTCTCTTTCAAAGAGGGCTAATCCTCTGGCCATTTGTTGATCAATAAAATACCAAAGCATGCTTGGGTCTTCTTGCTGGGCTCTTTGTCCCAGAAGAGCTATATATATATATACACATATATATAGCTTTGCAATTCTGTTGAATTTAAAAAAAATAAAATATCTGTCTGAATATAGCAAAAACAGTCGAACTCAGTAAAAGAAACATTTTTAAAAGACTAAAGAAGTTAAAAATCAATTCCAATCAATCTTACAAATGGACTTTTTCCATTTCTGTGTATTTCAAGCAGCTTCTGCTTCACACTAACACCATAGTCTTTCTACATCGATGCAGAAATCTACGCATGCCTGGCTGACGGTGAAGGCATCAAAGCTGTTTATACAGCGCACGTGTGCAATTGTGCACACCAGCAGAGTGAGTGCTCACTAGGCAGGTAATTGTTTACATGTAGAGTTCGCTTGGTTGCATTTTAGGTTGAGGAGGAGCAGTTGAGGCTGCAGGTCATGGAGAAGGTGTTGATCCTGAAGGATTCCACTCATAAAGAGGCTGATGAAGAGGCGGGGTCTTATGGTTTCTGAGATAGATCTGAAATGGTTTTGTAGGAAGGCATGCCACAAAAACATGTTTCCAAGTTATCAAAAAAACGGAAAAAGAAACATAACTAGAAATACACTGAACAAACAGCAGGTGCTAAGCAACCTGAACAGAAATCACGAATAAATTTGTTTCAGAACACAGGAATAAAACAATTCAAAGTTTAATGAACATGATTTCAGATTCTCATTCCAGCCGCTTCAAACTCAACTAACCCCCGAACGCATTCCCCTTTCACCCAACCTGATTACTGATGTGCTCCACCTGCGCTGTGCTCTTTAAATACCTGTGTGTGATGACTTCTCTCTGCCAGATCGTCTTGGTTCTTCCCTGCAGGTATCCAGCCTTTATTTTGGTGCCTGTCTGCCTGCCGTCGACCTTGTATTTCTGGACCTTGATATTGGTCTCTGCCCGCTCCCTGACTGGTAACTCTGCCTTGTTTATTGATTGAATCTCCTGGATTACTGACCTCTGTATTGCTCTCAGGATTTGGATTCTGGATCGTGGACTTGCCTTTTCTGCCCCAACGTAGAAACACGGAAGCGCCCGCCGCTGCCTTGCACCACTCGGACTCCTTGATCTCTGCCAGTGATATCATCACTAATCTCTTCTCTATTCAGCAGTTGTCATCCCCACTCCAGCGGGATCCCACCAGGTTCCTCTGGTCCTGTGCCCGGTGCTCACTCGCCACCTCGCGCTGGACGCACAACGACACCTGGTACGTGGAATCTTATTATCCTGCATCATAACCACAGACTTTTGACCTACTAACACCTGTGCTCGTACCCCCACAGAGGAGCTGACCAAGAGTGACCGGATTTCACGTCTTATCTTATTTACATTGTTCTATAAAACTCCTTTACCTATCCCTGGGTTTCTGATATTTACTGAGTCCAATCTCTGGGTCTGTGACAGTACGATCTGGCCAAACCATGGACTCATCAGATCCCAGAGATTGGCGTGTTAGAATTGAAAGCGCTATCTGCCAACAGGAAGCCTCTGACTCAAGACTCTGGCTAAAGGGATAGCCACACTGACAATGTCTGGAATCGAGGAGATTGCCACAGGCAACTCCTACAGTAAATCCGGGTTATGAGCCCCGCATGGCGCCTCCAGAGAGATACGCTGGAGATCCAGGACAGTGTCAGGCTTTTTTAATACAATGTTCACTGCACTTTGAACTACAGCCTTCTTTGTTTCCCACAGAAAGGGCCAAAGTGGCCTACGTATTGTCTCTGTTGTCAGGACGGGCAAAGTTATGGGGAACTGCTGAATGAGAAAGGGACTCGCCGGCGATCGCTTCCTTTCAGCGCTTCTCGGAGGAACTGCGCCGGATTTTTGACCCAATCCATCCCGAACGAGAGGCATCTAGAACCCTGTTTTCCATTTCCCAGGCAGACTGTCCGTAACAGATTATGCCATCGATTTCCGCACCATGGCGGCGGATTGCACCTGGAACGCTTCAGCCCTCTTACAGTATATGTGTTTTATCATGGCTTATCCGACCAGATCAAAGATGAGCTCATCGCCAGGGATCAGCCGAAGGATCTCAATGCCCTCATCGACATTGCCGTCCGAATCGACCAGCAGCTCAGGGAAAGATGGAGAGAAAGAGGGAGGGCGCATGGGCCAAATAACAACCGAGCTATCCTCAGACCTGGTCCACAGTTGGTCCACGGAAGATCCACCTCAGCCTCCAACTCCTCTAGTGACCCTGAACCCCTGCAGGTTGGTCGGTTTAAGTTATCCCAAGCAGAAAGAGAATGACGGATAACTAAGAGACTCTGTACTGCGGTCAGTCCGGCCATTTAGTCCGTTCCTGTCCAGTAAAAGAGCAGGCTCAGCATGGATTGGGCAGGACCCCGTTGAGCCGTACACTATTGGATTCATCTGTCTCTCGCCCAGTTTTTCACATACAGGTCACTACGAGTACTTGGTAAAGCCTTTCGGGCTGACTAATGCGCCTGCAGTCTTCCAGGCATTTGTTAATGATGTTTTACATGACATGTTACACAAGTTAGTTTTTGTCTACTTGAATGATATCCTCATGTTCTACAACAATCCAGAGGAGCACACCTTTCATGTTCAAACTGTCTTACAGCGCCTTCTACAGCACCAATTGTTTGTCAAAGCAGAGAAGTGCAAATTCCACCACCCCTCAGTCACCTTCCTGGGGAGTGTCATATCTGCAGGAGGGGTCGAGATGGATCCATCCAAGGTCTCAGCTGTGCGGGAATGGCCCACACCGGAGAACCGTAAGCAGCTTCAAAGGTTTCTGGGTTTTGCAAACTTCTACCGCATATTCATCAAGAATTACAGTGTTGTAGCCTCTCCACTCCATCAGTTGACTTCCGTGAAGTAATCCTACACCTGAATCTACTTTCCAGCAGCTCAAAACTCTGTTTACCATGGCTCCCATCCTGCGCACACCTGATTCCTTCTGACAGTTCATAGTGGAAGTAGACGCGTCTGATACCGGTGTGGGGGAGGTGCTTTCCCAGTGAAGCGCGGAAGACTCTAAGGTACATCCTTGCACCTATTTCTCCAGGACCCTGTCCCCCTCTGAGCGCAACTACGACATTGGGAACCGTGAACTCCTGACGGTCAAACTGGCCTTGCCGGAGTGGCGTCACTTGCTGGAAGGCGCGGCGGAACTGTTTACGGTGTGGACTGATCACAAGAACCTGGAGTATCTGAAATCGGCCAAAGGCCAAAGGCTCCGAGTCCAGCTGGAGGAGGAGATCAGCTGGGCGCAGATGGGAGCTGTCATACCCAGTGGCTGCCCTGTTGGACGCCTGTTTGTACCCCCTCATCTGCGTACCAAGACCCTGGTTCTCTGCCACTCTTCACGCCTGGCCTGTCACCCAGGAGTGATGCGTACGTTCTTTCTCCTGTCCCAGAGGTTCTGGTGGCCTTCCTGTCGCCGGGACGTGCAGAGCTTCGTGGCCGGCTGTCCTGTCTGTGCCCATTCTAAGTCGTCTAGACGTCCCGCCAGCTTTCTGCACGCCTTGTCTATCCCTTGTCGTCCCTGGTCCCACATCGCCCTGGACTTTGTAATGGGTCTTCCTCCCTCTGATGGCAAGACGGTCAGTATGACAGTAATCGAAGAGGTTCTCCAAGATGGCTCATTTTATAGTGCTTCCTAAGCTGCCCACGGCCAAGGAAACAGCTGGCCTCCTCTCAGTCCATGTGTTCAGTCTGCACGGCATTCCACTGGATGTAGTTTCCGATCGAGGTCCACAATTCACCTACAAGTTTTGGGTCAAATTCTGCCATCTACTGGGGATCAAGGTCAGTCTGTCTTCCGGATTCCATCCCCTGTCCGACAGCCAATCAGAAAGAGCCAACCAGACCCTGGAGACTTGTCTCCGGTGTCTCTGTTCCAACAACCCCTCGGCTTGGGCCAGGAATCTGCCCTGGGTGGAATACGCTCACAATTCTTTGCCTTCCTTGGCCACAGGGCTCTCCCCATTCAAGGTGGATAATGGTTTCCATCCTCCATTGTTCGCTCCTCAGGAGGCAGAGGTCTGGGTTCCATCTGCGCACGTGGCAGGCCGCCGGTGTCACCGGGTCTGGCGATGCGCCCACGCCGCGCTTCTGCAAGCATCCCAGTGCTATCAGGTGGCGGCCAACCAGCGTAGGCAGGCAGCCCCTTCCTACCAGGTGGGTCAACGGATTTGGTTAGTCACCAGGGACCTGCCACTGCGTTTAGAGCGTCGGAAGTTGGCTCCACGGTTCGTGGGGCCCTTTCCCATCACCAATGAGGTCAACCTGGCGGCTGTGCGCCTTCGTCTCCCTGGATCCCTGTGGGTGCACCCCACTTCCCATGTGTCCCAGGTCAAGTCTGTCTCCTCCTGTCCACTGTCGCCAAGGAGGAGTTCAAGTATCTTGTGGTTTCCTGATTTGGTGAAGAAGGAGCTGAGCCAAAAGACAAAGCTTTTAATTTACCAGTCTCTAGGTCCTACCCTCACTTCACAAGCTGTGGTAGTGACCAAAAGAGAGATCATGGATATGAACTGAAGTCTGATTTTTTTTTTTTCTTTTTTTTTTACCCTATCCTGTCCAGCATCCTAATGGTGGTCTGTGTGCCATATTTTGCTTGACAGATTTGCTCTACCAAGGGAAACATGTTATATACATGGCAGCCATTGATATTTTTTATTATTTTTATTGTATTCTTATTTTCTTTAGTCTTTATATGTCAGATAGAGGAAAAGGGGGAAAAAGGAGAAAAGGACAGGATTAAAATGTTGAAATAACAGTTGCCAAGGCTGCCTAAAACACATCACAAAAAACAATATAAACTACCACAGTACTACATGATACATAAAGAAAAATAGCATAATAATAATATGAAAAAGTACAGTAGTACTGTACCTGCAGAAAAATGTATCAACACACAAACATCTGCAACATCTAGTCAGAAGCAGATGGAGAGACCAGCATGTTTGTGAGCATGCACGTGTGAATGTGCATGTGTGGCCATGCAACAAGGAAGAAGTGTGTGCTTGAAAGGGGGCTGTGATCGCGCCGCACCCCGAAACATCAGCGGGGGACGAGGGGACCTCAAGGCCCCAAAGGCCCCAAAGGCACAGCAGGTCCACAGAGCACCAAGCCCAGGACAGCCAAAGCAAACAGAGCAGCAGTCCCGCCCAGCAACCTGACGGGGCCCGACCACCCCAGGCAAAACCACTGCGGGCCACGTCAACCCAACACCAAGGCTAGGCACCACAGGGTCAAGAACATTTCCGCAGGTGTAGATAGAGTAGTTGACATCCTGAGACCCGAGCCTCCTCTATCCAGATGATCCATCCTGTCACCTTCTCAGCCTCAGCTGCAGGTTACATGTAGCGTTGTTGTGCTGTGGTGTTGCCACCTTAACAAATTCACAAACCACAGCTAATGTGCTGGTAAATTGGTGTAAGAGAAACTGTGTGTGTGTGTGTGTGTGTGTGTGTGTGTGTGGGTGTGTGTGTGTGTGTGTGTGTGTGTGTGTGTGTGTGTGTGTGTGTGGGCTGTCTGCATATTTATGTGATTACAGAGGACGTGATAGCAACACAAGGCTCTTTCAGACGCTACCAGAACAGCTTCAGGCCTCTCATCACATAAAGATTTTTATTATGATGTATTTAATTGGAGCCACTTCATAAACTGAACTAAAAGCCATTAAGTAATTGGCATTTTCTTAATCATTTTACATTTGATTGACAGTGATGGGAAATAATGCTTGTGGCTATAAAGTCTGAGCACACACAAAGAGTTTAACTTTACTAAATGATGTCACTTTGTCTTCAGATAAGCTGCAGTTTTTTGGATTATTTTCTCCTTCAGTGATGAATTAATTGGTGAGATGGATGTCAAGAGGAAATAAGTTTACTTGATGAAGTAAGGAATGGAGGGATGACACACGACCTGTGGTTTCATTACACACACAGACTAAGAACAAGAAAACATGACTGCCAAAGCATTGGTGATTGTATCCAGTGGTTTAAAAAAGAGAAACAAGGCTCTCTTTTTTCCATGTGAGACAAGCTTTCTTTAAACTAAATGATATCAGGCTTTTATCTTGTTACCATGTGACGGATTTTATGGACTTTATGTCCAACAATTTTGCACGTTTTACAACCCTGCAGTTTTGCTACAAATAATTTAGTATTTTGGTATCTTCCAGAATTTCTAATTAGTAGGAAAAAGAAGCTTAAAAACGTTGCTTATTTTTGTTATTGTGTGCAGCAGTGGGGTAAAGAGAGGTACAGCAAAATGCTTTTTTAATCCCACAAAGCATAAAAAAGGATACAATCTGTTAAATAAATGACTATTATTAGCTTTGTAATAACAGAGCAAACAGGCAGATAAGGTGGAAAATGCAAGGCTGATGATTGGCAACTTAATTTAAAGGCAGTAATGCAGGTCCCACTATCCTGTCTGCTGGATGTGAGTGCAGTTAGGCCGTCCATGCATGTAGCATGACATTGTCTCATCTGCTGATTATCAAGCAACCTGGTTTCCATGAAAAGTCTGTGTCTCTTTTTATGTTTCCTTAAACCAGAAAGATATGCAGTGTGCATATCCACTAAAATGTGGAGAAGGCTATTTTAACAAGCAATAACATGCTAATTATTGCTTCTAATTGCATGTATGTGTGTTTATTATGGCTGCCTGGTGTATTTCGTGTCATCTGTGCATACCCTTAAGAAATTAACGCTATGTGATCTTAAGCTGCAATATATGAATAACAAATAGGGGGCACTGTAGGGACCAGTTTAACCAAATGTATGGTCATGGGATCGACAGCAGTAAAAAATAACAAACTTTTATAGGCAAGCTTGTTAACCAAATCCATAATTACCCACATCTTTACCATGTACCGTTGCCACTGCACAGTGACAAATTTGCTGGTAAAAGTAGCTGGAGAGAGATCATAATGTTATTAGAATTAGACCTGGCAACAAAGAAAAATAAGTGGACACCAGTCAGAGACTGTTGTGTCCATTAGTGATGGGTCCCACTCTTTTAAAAAAATTGGACCGCACAAATCCTCCCCCCACCCCCGCTTCTATTTTTTTAACCCATCTTTTGTTGCTTGTCTGCGTGGCGCTTTCTCCACGTAGCCCGCGTAGCCTACTACGCGCCTACGTGGACATTACGTTGTAAAACGTGACCTGTGTTTAAATAACTGATAAATATTTTGTCTTACATATTATAGTAACAAAATGTAGACACTGATTAAGGTCTTTATTTTCAGTTTGACAAAAAATAAAATAAATAGATAGAACTAGATATTTCAGAATAGTAAACCACACCAACCCGCCCCGCAGTGAAGCGAAAATTCTTTGACCCGCCCCAACTCGAACCGCGGGTTACCCGCGGGATCCGCAGGTTAGGGGGCAGCCCACGCATCACTAGTGTCCATGCATGGAGGAATATGATGGAGAAACTGAGTGGGAACAATGCAGAAGGGGTGTTTTATCTACCATCTAATGCTACAGTTGTCTCAGAGATTCTGTCAACCACAGGTCGACTGGGAGTAAATAGTTATTTGAATGAAAAAATATAAATATCAATATAAATATGGTATATAAACATATGATCTTTAAAAAAAAACATTCTTCATAAATATTTTTAACAATTAAAAAAAAAAAAATTCCCTTGTTTGTTTTCCATCCATCCATTTTCTGCCGCTCATCCGGAGTCAGCTTGCCGGGGCAGCTGCCTAAGCAGGGAAACCCAGACTTCCCTCTCCCCGGCCACATTCACCAGCTCATCCGGAGGGATCCC
>JBAGKP010000017.1:25174595-25186951 GCA_037177255.1 Melanotaenia maccullochi
GCTACTACTACTGGTACTGCTACACCTCAACCTCCAGCTCTGTTTCTTTGTTCTCTTTAAGTAGCTCATTGTTGGCCACCTGAGGGATGTGTCGGCCGCTGTTTTAACTTTCTAAGAATATATATTAATTCTAATCAAGGCCTCAGGTGAAATGATGTGTCATTATCTCTTCAGTAATGTTTACATTCATATTTTTCTGTCTTCTGTGTATACTGTATGTGAATGTATTTCTTCCACCGCCAGCTTCATCATCCGTCTCCATCCTCCATCATGTTCCATCTACCGCCCCTGCCCCTTAGTGGGCCAGTCAGGTTCTAAATTCCTGGGCCACTTTTTTGCCCCAGTCCGCCCCTGGGCATGTCCATAGTGGCGTTTGAAGGATGGAGATTTAACGTTTGTGGACCCTGACCATTGCTGACAAAATGTTGCTCCATTCACGTCTCTTCTGGACTGATGGAGCCCAATAAGCCTGCACCTGCTTTCACAGCAATGTGCCGTCACAGACGTGATCTAGCCGGTCTCCAGTCCGGCGAGTTTGTGTTGCCACAGTTACCAACTAGTGTTTAGTCAGCACAATAATTTACAACAATAAAGCTATTTGACCGGAACTTCTTTTATAGGTGTCCATTACCACTTTTTAATGGACACCCTACAGACAATCAGAATCGAGTATTCACCCTGACCATGTACTATCTACAGTAATGCCTGTAATAGGTAGAACAACTAAGACACACACACATTACAAAATGTATTGTTTATTTCATGGACTGTTGCAGGTATTATTTTTTTTTTCAAATTCTGAAAATGAATATTGAAAGGCCTATTCTGAATTATTTACTTCTTACAAAGAACTATTGGCATTTTTACCAAAATAAGTGTGATTTGACAATGTGAGAAAAAGTCTGTTCTGTTGGACACAAGAAAAACTAGCGCCATGTTTTTGCCTTAAATGTGCTTAAAAGTGAAAGCATTAAAGTTTTCAGTTATAACTGAACAAATCTCTATATTTCAATATTTAATACATTGTCTTCGAGTTAAGTTTTTTTAAAATGCTAAAAATCTAATTCTCAAAAATTAAAAACCAAAAAACATTAAATATGGAAAAAATTAAAACAGCATTTTGGAAAAAATAAAACTGATTTCATATGGCCCTAGATACACCATCTTGTGGACTCATCGTGTCCTCACAGCTGTCCACTCCTCCAACAATATGGATGTTTCATTCACAGAAGCATTTGGAACAAAGATTGTTGCAATGCAATGATCAATTTCTGAAAAATGAATAAATCAGAAGCAACCTTGATCCAAATATATAATGTGCTGACTATTATTCTAACTAGTTTGCAGCAAACGTCCGGGGGGGTATGTTGATGGGAAGGTTCTGGGCTTCATTCACACAACAGAAAATAAAGACAGACACTAAACAGACACAGAGCGATGTAACTTTGTCATATACGGTCTAATAAAGATGGAAAAAGTTTCTTCCTTCTCGTCTGAATAATCTGCCTGCTGAGTCCACCAGCACCGTCCATCAATGTTATTAATTATTTCCATAGCCGACATGCCTCATTACTTACATGTAGTAATTCACTGATCATTAAAGCTTTTTCATTAAAAAAAAGAAAGAAAAACAAAGAAACAAAGTATGGCACACAGGCAGCTTTGTAGATAAAAAAAAAACAAGAGTTTTAATCCTCAGTCAACGTTCTGACATTTATCTCAGACTTGGGAGAATTTTCTTTCTGACTCTGAAGACTTATTTTTAAGAAGCTAAACTGTGTTATCAAAGCCTTTCTGCATGTTCAGACTGGTGAAGGTATAAATCATTAAATATTAGATATGTTACTGTAAACTGATGTACATAAATATTCTTCTTCTTCTTCTTAAAGTTGGAATATTATCCTCTTCTGTTTCATTTGATTAATTTTTAAATAATGCTAGATAATCTGTTATCACCATTCCAGTTCTGGAGGTCTGCTGCATTCATGTTTTCACATAGCATGACAATAGTGGCATTTCAAAATCTGAAATTACAAGAAATCCATTCATACTAAATAACTGATCACTGGGAAAAGGTTAAAATATCAATATAAAGTTGATCAGTTTTTACCATGAGGTCTGTGTTTTTGATTGTCGGAAATAACTTTGATGAATTTCTAATTGTCATTTATCAGTGTTGTCCCTAAAAGACACCTAACATCCTGCCTTTACTCTGAGACACCTGCTGCTGATATCAGATCAAACTGTGTGTTAGTTCAGGTGTGCTGCTCACCTCTCTTCTCAAAGAAACGAGGAAGAAGCTGCTTCCCCTCACTCCATTTTATTTCCCTCTTTATTTCTGGTATCCAGATTTCTCTTCCTTAGGGAAAGCCTTGACGTCCTCTGTCTGTTTGGCTGCACTTTGTATGTACGTAATTCTGTTGAACCCACCATGCAGGTCTGAACTAAACCAACATTCTTCACAATTTCAAAGGGGTGATAGGACCTTTGAAGAATATCCATCATTACTTTTAATGCAAAATTCAGCACTGTTTATCCCCCCAGTCCAACGTCATTGTGTGCACCAGATAATCAATACATCTCCTTACACGCAGAGGGTCACCAAAAGATGCCTCTGGATAAGACTTAGGACAACATGTGTTGTGTCTTCCTGACTTAAAGATGTAGCGCACACATGGGGTGTCTCGTTGCCAATTTTCCCCACCCACTACAGACCTAGCAAGTACACTATATTGTTTCTAGGACGATTTCCATCAACACAGAGATAATTTTCACTCTTTTTCACTCTATTTTTTAAATGCAGGAAAAAAGTTTTGGGTTTTATGTGGAAATGTTGTGTAAACAGGGACTCAGTTTTGATGAAGGATTAAAAATCTTCAGATGAAGAATCAGTCATTCATACTTTTCATGCATTTTCAAAGAAATTACATTTTTAATAAACAGTTACTGAAACCTAAATAGTAAATATTCTTTTCTAAAGCAGTTTTACACCAGTAGGCACATTCATCCATCCACACACACTCATGCAGTCTGGACAGTGCTGTTCTTTATTGTACATACAGTGTGCTCAAATACAACCTATGGATTGGAAAAGCTAGAGACTCAGCAGTTCACCATCTGATGGGCAGATAACAGCTAAACCTCCAATACTACTGTATTATCATTGATGGGTCATATAAATAGTTGATGCCACAACAACGTCTTCATGATAACAATGAAATCAATTCTGTGGCACCATGACAGAGCTCTTCTGCATTTTTTATTTTAACATGGATCTAATAAATAACATGCATACTTTTTAAAGCAGAAAAAGTCCCCTCTTCTCCTCATTGTTGCTGTTCAAACACGTTTGGCTAAATATTTGCTCTCAATGGCATGTCTTTTAATGTGTTTGAAATCTCTTGAGTGGAAAATTATGAGAATTCCTCAGTTCCACTTCAAGTGCTTCAAGATGACTATTGATTTTAATCTCAGGGCTGCTGTTGCAGTTTTATTGCAGGAAAGAAAATCGGTGTCTTCACGTCTTGTGCCTGCATCTTTGTTGGGTTACCTGTATTTCAGTCTGTGTTGGTACAACTGTCTAAGTTAGTATCAATATCTGCTTACCAATAGTTTTTAGATGAAAAGATCTTTTAAATCTTAAATAAACACAAAATGTCAGTAAACTAGAGTTTATACTATTGGAAAGTGTAACATTTGTAAAGAAAATGCATTTATAGGATAAACTGCAGCATTGCCCCCATGAAAAATTGATTCTGCTGTTGACTCTTGAAGTATGAAGAAACAACATATGTTGGTAATTTCACAATGTCTTTATTTAACAAACAGTATCATTTGGAAGAACCATACACAACCACAACATCCTGGTACCTCCTCCTCATGCTGGTTGGTTACACACAGCCACTCTTCCACTTGCATCTATAACCAGTCAGCTAATGTTGTTGCGTTGGTCACTCTGATACCAACATTGAGGTCCGTACTGCTGCAAGCATTCTCCTCACTCCCAGCTTCTGGAGGTGGTCTCTGACGAGCCTTGCTCTGTGGGGGCAACTTTCTCTTCTGGGAGGTGTTCTCCACACCATCTCCATCCAACTGCTGTAGAAAGAATCTGAACTCATCACTGAACATAATGCGGCTTACATGTCCAGGTTCCAGTGAACATATTGTCGACACCAGTGCAAACAGACACTCATGACAGTCCTCCTGGCAGCCTTTTGAGTCTGGAGCTTGGCTAAGTGCACTGTCTTCCAGACTGTGCAGGTACAGAACTGTCGGTTGTATCGTCCTGCAAACCTTGACTGCAAATCTGTAGAAGACTGTATACGGTTCCTAAGTGCTAACAGAGTGAGGACACGGGCTTGTGGAGACATCCTATTGGGAGCCCACTTTGCTGCCTGTCTCTGACATCCCCTGTGGAATACCTTCAGTTTGGAGATGTTACCGGGGCTCACTCCAAATAATGCTGCAACTTGATTTTACAGAACAACAGCTTCAAGTGACACTATGACCCGGGCCGTGCCCAGATCAGTCAAACATGCTTGAAGCAGACACCAACTCACCACTGTCGCAGGGTCCATGCTCACCGGCACAACCCACATACTCACCTCTACTGCTCATCCCACAAATGCATTTTCCTTACAAATGTGGCTCCATTTAAAATAGAAAAAAACAATAAAAGATCTATTGCCAATAAATATTGTTGCAAGTTTATATTATTAATTTACAAATGGCATAAACAAGAACTGGAAAAGACAGTTTATTGTATTCCTGGTTAGTGAACATTTCTGTTTTGGATCTATTTACAGCATTTTCTTCTTTTATTATGGGCATTTTTTTTATTTATTTATTGTTTTAATAGTTGATGCCATTTCGTCAGTATAATATTAGGTACAAAACAGTTTAATGAATCAATCAGTCATTTATATTTTTAAATGAAGAAATAAATAAAAGATAAGAGTGAATCCATGCAGTCTTCTCACCAAAAATCTAAATTAGTGTAATCAAAAATGATTTATTCTTTTAAAACATTATTTTTGCCACAGCGATGGAACCAATGAAAAAAACCTAATCATATAACCCATGGGGTATTATTGAACCTTTTCTAGTCATTTCTAGCATTTCATTCTCATCCAGTACAAATTAATTTCATCTATTCCTTCTGACGGATTAAGCTGCCAGATCGTTGATTGGCTTTCAGGAACAAAAGGTGACTTTGAAGACAGTGGCCCGTATTACACCTCTATGATACTGTTGTCATAAACTGGGCTAATCCACTTTAGGTAGGTAAGTAGAAAATCCATCACCCTTTTGGAGTTAATAGTCAAAGTTCCATTCAAAGCATGAAAAGGATAAAATGCTGTTTAGCTACTGGGCAAAACTTTGACTGCATTTTTATTCATAAATTTGAGAGAGAACAAAGCTGAAGGGAGGCGGTGATGAAGAGTTGTGCCTGGCAGCATCTCCAGAGGGAAGTTATCTTTTCCACCCTTCTGTACTTTCACGGTTGCAGCCCGGTGGATTAGACGGGGCGAGGAGTGCTTTCTGCTTTTGCTTTCCCCTCCGCGATATAAAATTCTGTCGACAGAAGTGACAACAGAATAAAAGGGAGAAAGGGCTTCTTGATAAGAAACAAAACCCTGCACAAACTCATACACACACATACACATGCATACCACCTTGTGCTGTCAGGACATGCTAGAGGAATACAGCATAGCTTGAAATTGCATTGGTTTAATTAGGAGCAATAAAGTTATACACTTATAAGATTTCAGTAAATCAGCTGATGAATTATGCCATCTTATTAGCATCATGATGAGCCTCTGCAGTCTCCGTCCTCTGATAGAAATAAATGCAGTTGCAACCCTGACAGACAGCAAGATGCAACAAAATGAAGAAGTTCAACAATGCTCCATTGTAAGTTCACAATTTAAACGGCTCTGACAGAGAGATACAGCATACAGCTTGTGACTTTGCAATGATGCATATGATGGAGATGATGAATGACTAACAGACACCGTCTCCTCTTTCTGGGCTGCAGGCGACTGCATTAACATCTATTGAAAAATGTTTGATGAGAAAAGCAGGAACAACTTAATGCGAGAGAATAAGCCAAAGGGCACAGACACATTTTCTCCTGTTACAAAAAATGACAGATATAACCAGAATAAAAAAAGAAAAAACATGAGTGCATCAAACAGCTAGATGGGGGTGACGCCAAATGAATATCCAACCAATGCAGACTGCTTTGATTATATTTAAAGAGAAGGACCTCAGAGGTCACACTGAGCAGGAAAAAGATGGTGCTTCACTGTAGCAGCTTTCTAACTTCAGTCAGAAGCAGCAGCAACAACACTAACAAAAGCAACCTGCATCTCACATTGTTCCACCTTTCCTTTACAGTGCCCCCATGTGGTGGGAAAATGCAACAACAGATAAACAAATGTGTCTGGAAAGCTGTGATCAGCACAAACACAGCAGACACACAACCAGGCTAAAAAATCCAGTTTCCATACTGATGCTTATCATTGCTAATTAATTCCTGTAGCATTATCTGTTTACTGCTGGCTTGCAAACAGACATTTTGGTTCATTGACTACCTAAATAAATAAGAAAAATGGTTGCTGCATTTACTAGAGTATGATGAACACTGCAAGCAGAAGTCTAGATACGTTAGGTTTAAATATTATTATTGTTGTCATTACCATTTTTTTCTCTCTCTTCTTTTTCTTTTCTTCAGCAGGTTTTTCTGAACTGTGTTCTGGTGTTTTTGTGTTTGTTCATCAGCCTCCAGCCAGGCCAGGCAGACAGCTGTCCCTCCTGAATCTGGTTTCTGTTGAAGGCCTCTATTTAGGGAGAGTTTGTCCTCTCCACTGTCCCCACCTTTATTCATTGGGACTTATGTAAATACGGTTATAACATATTAAACTTAATTGGATTATAATGAATGAGATTGAAATGGGATTATAAGTGTGTTTAATGGAAATGATTGAGCTTTTTATTATTATAATTATTATTATTATTATTATTATTATTATTATTATTAGTAGTAGTAGTAGTAGTAGTAGTAGTAGTAGTAGTATTAGTATTATGCAATATAAAAAAGTAATAAATGCTAATATTGCTCCAGCAGCTTCTTTAATATAAATAATGTGGATATAAATAATGTGGAAAAAATCTCCCAGTTTGGCTTTATGAGGACCCCCTCTCTACATTCAGATGATCTTCAAACTTTTCTTCCTGACAAATCCTATATTAGGTCCGGCTTGGTGACCCTGATCCATCCCTTAGTCCTACTGTTATAGACCCAGGCTGCTGGGAGACCTCCCGTGATGCACTGGGCCCTTCTCTGTTCTCTTTACTCTCCATGTAGAAATATCTGACATTGTTGTTCATTCCTTTGTTTCTCTTCTTCTTTCTTAGCAGGAATCCCTGGCCTCGAGTAAAGCTGCTGGATGTATGCTTGTATGCTGGACCAACCGTTCCAGACAGAAGGCCGACCTTCCTGGTTCTGGTCCTGGTGGAATTTTCTTCCTGATAAAAAGAAGGATTTCCTCTACATTGTGTCTTTGTGCAGCTCAGGATGGAAGATTGAATCCAGCTGAAGATTTGATGCAATCCTTTGGTTTACCTGGCTAGGTAATTTTCTTAACTGAGTTATATGGTTTATCATAAATTGGACTAATGTGGATCATAGATTTATCCTAACTGGATTATAGCCAAACTAAATGAGAAGAGTTGAATTGGACTGTATCTATAAAACTGCCTTGAGACAACTTTTGTGACTTGGTGTTTTACAGTTAAAACAATGTTGAATTGAACTGATTTTTTTGAGTTAATGACCCCTTCTTTACCTCTTTATTAAAATACTTTATAGATTGAAAGAGCACGGAAGTGTAAATAATACATGCATGGAGACAAGTTGAGTACATCAGCTGACCAAGTAGTTACTACTATTACAGTAATTGAGATGAATTTCACTGTGACGTGAAGAGGCCTCAACAATAAATCACCTCCCCAACCTCAGCAAAACAGCTAATACACTGCTCATCAAAGCATGAAAATGTCAAGTCTGATTGTCGCACATTATACGTGCATTACATGATCCTCCATTAGGAGGATGTGTGCGGCAAGGACATGCATGGTGGGAGTCAGTTCTGCAGTGAGGGCTGTTGGTCTGTGTGCTGGAGCGCTGGCTGACTGAGGCAGTACTTAATCTTTTTGTCTGATCTGCGGCGTGCATCAACTGCGAAGCACCTGCCTCCGTGGTGTGTCACCACAGCCATGAGCACAGATAGCAGAGCGAAGAGCAAACATCAGGCAACAGCAGAGACATTATCAGTGTCACGCGCAATGACATATCTTATATTGATGACTTCCTTGTTCTTGCACTGTCAAATATTTAGTTTCTGAAAGGGTAAAACACATCTCTCCCAGGTTTCCTGAGATCAAGGGAGCCGCTCAAATGTATTTGGAAAAGCTGACGTTTAGGTTTACATGAGATGCCTGTCGGCTGAATCATCGCTGCATGGTAATACCTGGCTCCAGAGAGCACAGTCAGTCAGAGTAACATCCAACAAAAAACGTGCCTATTTTCAGAGGATCTGGCCTTCTCAGTGTGTGTGCTGGGTGCTGCTGAATGGATCTGCTTCAAAGTGCATCAGTCTTTGCTTTGTAAGCCAGTATATGTGCAGCTGTCTTTTCTGTCACACAGTGACTTTACCTTGCAGAGGATCAGTCTGTTTGACATTAATCCCATCTATCTCGCATCATGTTTCCTTCTCTGCCTTGTTGTCTTATCTCCATGTTATTATGCATTATGCGCTTGTGTCCCTGCAGCCACAGCACATTGAACCCAGCTTGGAGTTTCGTCTGCCGTGCTGTTGCTTCAGCCTGGATGTTTTCCTGCCGGCGCCACTGCACAGTGTGGTCCTTGATAAGGTGTCTGCGAGGGCTGATAGGGTTCTTGATCAAACAAATGTCTGAACAGTCACTTGGCCTGGGGTTTTATTCTGCTTTTATTTCCATTTAGTTGCTCTTAAGGAAACATTCAACAAAATTACCAGTTAGAGGGTAGAATTTTTTAAAAGGGGTGAACTAAACAACTTGCAACAAGTAATATGATGGAATAGTTTTTTTTTTTACTACATCCACATCATCTTTTGAATCACTGAGTTATTGGTTGTGTTAGGATGTGTGTGTTTGTAGCTGTGCATGAGTGTACAAGCACATATGTGTTTATCCTGTGTGCTTGCATGCATGCATTATATCTGTATAATGTGATTATGGTATCTGCCTGCACTCCGAGTCTTTCCAAACCACGCAGAAACAGACAGTCTAATCTTGTTGGTTGCTAGGAACTGGGCAAGCTGGGGAATGGATGAGGCAGACAATTTTGTAACCCCATCAAATAGCTTCCCACATTGAGCTAGACTTGATCTAATATCAACAAGGGAAGAAATGGGTGGCCGTGGAAGGAGGATATGCATTTGGATGAAAACAATCATATTAGAAAAATGGATTGTGGCTGCATGTGGTCAGTGTGGCTAAATGATTGAAGCTTGCAGGGGTCAAGAGATGCATGGAAATGAGCAAAGGTTTAGTCCCTGACAGCAGCTTTCAGGGAGACAATTACATTTGTTCATTTTCATGGATTTGTTCAGCAATTTCCATGAATATTTCTGTGGAGGATTTTGGTGCATAAGCATTTAAATCCAAGAGACCACAGAGGAACAGGCTACAGGCTTTGTTAATGACAGGTGAATTTTAGACATTTTTTTACATCATATGAATCATACATTTAGCTATTTATTAGTTTGTTTATTTAATCATTTATTTAATAATGTACTAATCATCCAACAGGTCCAGAGAGAAACAACATATGTACTTGTTTAATTTTATGTTTATTTATTTGTTTTATTATCCCTCTTTGTAATACTTTATACTTGTATTTATTGGTTGATTTATTTTCTATAGTTCCTGGGAGAAACAACAAATATCACTTGCTCACTTTTATTTTTTATGCATTTGTATGTTCTTTATTTATTTACTGGTACTTTCCATCCATGTTGAATAACTTTAAATGCTTACTGTGCATCTCTTCTCAGTACACATGGCTTTAAGTCCTTATAAAACTACTTTTTACTTGTTTTGTGTTAACAATCTGCCATTAACACACAAACACTTCTTGATGCTGTAGACCTCATTTCACACAACTCCATCAAACTATAACTGAGGATCAACTGTACTTTACTTATGATGACATAGTTTGATATCATTTTAATCTACATTGTTTTAAAATATCAGCAGTTTTGGTTTAACATGCTGAGTTCGAGATGCTATAAAATATCTGGAAAATTGAGTGCTGAAAACTGCTGTTCCTCAAATGACCACTTTAGGCAAATCTACATTTAGAAATAAAGTAATATCATGATGAGTGGAGCGACGCCATGCAATGAAAAGGTGTTGTTTGTGTCTCTGAAGTGGTATGACACCAAACAGCTGTTTAAGGAAGATCAGTCATTTTACACCACTGTCCAGGCAGTGATTATTCAGGAGGAACATAGTACATTGAAGTTTTTTGAAATAGAGAAGAAAAGTTGTCGCTTACAGCCAAGGTCAGAACTCTTATTCCAGAATTAAATAGCACAAATTGTGTACCAAAGCGTTTTCCTTCTGAACTTATTTTTATTAAGAGAAATAACTGGTACTGTTATTACCATCATGATGACTCACTGCCTGGATTTGCCCCACAGATCGTTTCCATTAACACCCTGACATACCCGCAGTGTTACAGGAAGGCCCAAAGCATCCCACCTGTGACCTACTGGAATGCCGAAGAAGGATACTGATAAGATATCACGTTTTATTCTAATCCTGTCAGTCATATCTAAACCACACAGTCCATACTAAAATAAAACCTCACCCTTGGATGACAGACAGGATACAGGACTACAGGACAGTAGCGGAGGACTTCCAAATAACAGCTGAAACTAACTGCTACAAAACTACTGTACATATTTCCACTGGTAACTCTGATTAAGTAGAAAGGGAGGCAGAACCTTCAGTTATCAGACCTCTCTGTGGAACCAGCTCCCAGTTTGGCTTCAGGAAGCAGACCCCCTCTCTACCTTCAGATCATCTTCAAACTTTCCTTTCTGATAAATCTTATAGTAGGTCTGGCTCTCTGCTCTCTTTACTCTCCATGTAGAAACATCTGGCATTGTTGTTTATTCATTAGTGTATCTCTTCTTTCTCAGCAGGTATCCCTGGATTAGAGTTATGCTGCTTGTTGACCCCTTTTTCCTGTCCTCTCAACCCCCAGCTGGTTCAGGAAGATCAGTCTTTCCTAGCTCTGATGGAGGCTTTCCTTAAGGTTAAGGTTAAGGTTCTGATTGGGGATGTCACTTACTTAATTTCACAGTTATTCGCAGTATGAAACTCCCACCCATCCATCCATTCTCTATACTGCTTAGTCCAATTCAGGGCTGCGGAGGCGCCGCGGCCAATTCAAGCAAGTGGCAGGTGATATGCAGGTACAGCCTGGACAGGCCAGTCTATCGCAGGTATTAACGTCATTATTAATTTATCTAAAGCTTCCATAATATTGTCATTTTCCATAAAAGATCATGTCTGAACCACAGCAAGCAGATCAGCGCAACATTCAAACAGAACAGAAATAAAAATAAGTGATATGTCAGATGGTTCATTCTGCGTCCATACTCTAAAGCTACGTTCACACTGCAGGAAATGATGCTCAGTACAGATTTCAGAAAATGTCAGGCTGGAAAACTGTCAGAATCTTTTTAAATAAGAAGAATAAAATGGTTTCTGATGGATTCTGTTTCACCCCTCTGAAAAAGCACCTACATGCTCATAATTAGCTTCTGTGAAGGTGAGAGTGGATGATTGACACCCATCAAACTCCGAGCTGCCTGTAGCTGAGAGCTAAGTGAGCTAACCCGGAGTTAACGGTAGCTAACCAGCTAACGGAGGTAGGTGCGATAAGCTAAGGCGTGCTGTTAGCCGGCTAAAAAACACGTTTGTGCTACACTCTCCTTTTGTGCCACGGATATTGGATACATGTCAATCAAAAGGACACACGCCTAATTATGCCGAATTTCAAGATTTAGTAACATGCAAACCGATGAGTTAGAAAAAAATTCACATCCCTCACAGTTGTCATGAAAGTAAACTTTACCTATTAATCCTAAAAGGTTTTATTTTTTCTTCTTCTTCTTTTTTCTTTGTCTTTTTGTACCAAATGTTTATTTATGCTGGGAGGTTTAACATGGGAGTCTATGGGGATTTGCTCTTTTTTGAAGCCAACCCCTAGTGGATGAGGGGTGAACTGCAATTTT
>JBAGKP010000017.1:25196548-25209742 GCA_037177255.1 Melanotaenia maccullochi
TGTAAAGCACTTTGAATTGTCTTGTACATGAAATGTGCTATACAAATAAATTTGCCTTGCCTTGCCTTGCCTTGCCTAGTGGCTGCTAACTCCAGCTCCCCGTGATCCTGCACTGGAATAAGCAGGTATAGAAAATGAATGGATGGACAAACTAGAGCTGGATTACACTCTTGAGGCAGGTGATACATGAGGCTGTCTTACAGATTGTCTAACAAGTGTTTTCACCAGTGACCAGATACATAAAGTCTTTTCTGTTCATCAGCTGTATGTGGGCACACTCAAGCCTGGTAATTCTCCATTTGTATATTGATCCTTTTGCCTTCTCTCTTCCTCATCAGGCCATGAAATAATGACAAAGAGAATCAGCTACAGATCAGAAAGTTCAGCTGCAGTGTTTTTTTTTTCTGAGCCACATATCATTTATTCATCTCATGAATCTGTGTACCGTCATCTAAGGTGATACTGTATCTCAGCCATGATTATTAAATGTCAGAACCATTATCAGCCATTAATCCAAGGCGCTCGGATTGAATACAAAGTGCTTTCCATTTGATAATAAAAATGAGCTCATCGTTAACAATGAAAGGATAATGTTTATAAATATGCATTTAAGTGACATTTTCCACTTTGCTATGTCAACTGCAAAGATAATTACATGTTAATTGTCCAGCTCTTCATCCTGGTGACAGCTGGCTGCAGAGAAATGTGATTCAGTCTGGTTTGAGTGTCCCTAACCCTCAGCTAACCCATCCCACAGATGTTAAACCCAGAAGCAGTGACACGTTCATTGTTTGATACGTCTTTGTGATGTGGAAGGAGTTCCTGCTTTAAAAGGAGGAATTGGTAGAAACAGTCTCTCTCCACAGGTAGTCTCTTTTTCCTAACATTTTTTTTTTTAACACTTTCTTTTTATTGTGTTTTTTCCAAAAACAGATAACAAAAAACAAACAACAAAAAGAAAAAAAAACAAAACAATAAACAACAAAAACTACAAAGCCTTCCTAACATTTATTCATACGGCTGACATTTTGATCACTTAAGCCATTTTCTGTGTTCTGATCTACAGTTGCACACACACTCACATCAGCCACTATTGTGGGAAATTGTCTTTGCACATTTTTAAGGCCAGAGTCGGCAAATATCAGTGCTCCGTTCGCTTTCTAAATGCACAGCTCTGATTGGCTCAGTTGTTTTTCCATCTGGAGAAACAGCCGTAATTGAATAGAGTACCAGGGCAGATCTGTGATGGAAGGCCTGCAGCCAAGCTCCAGAAGCAGAACCAGAAGCCAAAGAATCCAAATCTTTCTGAGCCAAGACGACCAGTGATGCTTTGTTGGTAACTTGCAGGGTTTAAAAAACTATATTGCATGCCAAACAATGTTTTTTAAACAAAATTTGTGACAGTTACTTGTAACTAGATGTTTTGCCTAAAAATATTTTCTTATTCTTTAATAAGACACATTTTTAATTGCATGGAGACAATAATCACCCCACGCAGAATTAAGGATTTGGGTTATTTAACCATTTAATCCTCCAAAAAGCTAACAGCACTTACAGTTTAATGTGCTAAAATCTCTTGTTTAAAGTCAAAGAGCACAAATAGCTACACTGAACCATCTTTATTGTTTTACGTTTCACTGAACATCAAAGCACCAAGAAAGAGCTGCTGAGATAGTTGTACATATTTCTGAGACTGCCCGCATGTGGCAGCAAAATGCTACAACATGTAGACACACGCTTGTAAAGCAATAACTTAGAGCTGCAGGACCACGTCCAAAGCCTGACCTAAACTTGTGCTTCCTGAACAAGAGTAGAATATCTCGACCCAGTTTCACAGATGAAGAAGCCGGTTTATATTTCTGCAAACCAGAAACATGAACCTTGTGTTCGCTGACAGACAACGGACTGCCTGTCACCATGTGGTGCTCGGACAGGTTGCGAGAACTGTTCACTTAATGTAAATACTGTTAATGTTAACCATATTTGTTTTGTTTTTTACCCTTAACCAGATATTTTACTTCCTACCCTTAACCAATAATTCGGTTTTCTAAATCTAAGTAAGTGGTTCTGGTTCATGTAAAGATAGTGAACAAACACCAGTGACAGAACTGCTCACAAAGGTACTGATAGGAAATAATAAAGAACAATTATTTGTCATATAAGTAATTGTGATTAATGATTTAACTGACTCTGTTCATTATTCAGCCACTACTGTAGGCTACTTTAATGTACTCTTTCACTCCAAAGACGGAGACGTTTCATTAGGAATTCCCTTCTGGGAAAAACCACACTAATGTTGATTCTTGATTTTTCCAACTTGAGGAGATTGCTTCTTTGATAAAATTGGTTAACGGTGGATTAATGATTCATTTCCTGCTCCTACGTTTCATTTACCACTACCACCACTGAGTAATTCACTGTTTTCTTCCTTGTTGTCTTTTAATAAAAACTCTTCTTCTGCACAGCCTCAGCCAGCCATGTTTAAACAGAAATCTTTGTTATTTTGGATTCATAACTAAATATTACCAGCCATATTAAAGCAAGAATTTTCTAAAGAAAACATGTAGAACATGGGTCTGATGGCTCAGCATGATTTAGAAAAACTTCCTCATGGGGAAATGTTTATCTAAACTGATAAGGAAGCCATCCCAAGTAATAGCTCGTCGATGTCTCTAGACCTGAATCTTGGTCTCGGCACTTATGCTAAATGTCCTAAACCTCTAGCAGCTGTTTAATAAAGGCCACCAGAACCACAAAATCTTAAAACAAACAAACAACTACAAGCCTCTGAGTACGTTTGGTCCAATATATCTGATCTGCTGAGACGAGGTGAGCCACCATGGCTTCTAACAAGATCTGGGTAGAGTTTGCTTCCAAAACTAGAACTACAACACAACCAGAACAAAACGATAGTTAAAACTAAACAAGGCTGATCCACCTTTAATTTATCTATTCGTAATTTCTAAAACAAAAACCCCAAGCCTGATCCAAACCTTAGCAGTGCCACAGCTTTACTGTTAGCACCACGCCTTCTAAACGCAGAGAATCAAATCTTTTCACATCGTTTCTTAACTGAACCGATATGGCCGCCTCCAGAAGCGCAGCAGCGGTAGCTACTTTGCTGTCAGACGTCTGTTCTGCACACGAACGAGTGAAAGAGAGTTGAGATAAAGTTAACATATTGTGTAATTATCTGAGAGAGGTTTAGAGCTACAGCTGCATCATTCCAAAGAGATATTCATCTTTATCTCTATCCTGAAGTCTGTTTTTTGTTTGTTTGTTTTTTGTTTTTTTAAACAAGCCTGAACACATGCTATTTACACAAATCTCATCTGTGTTCCCTTGACTGTGACTCCAAACAGACCCTGTGGTTGCAGACATACAGTATACTACTTTCATTATGGGAATGCAATTTTCAAGCAAAACACTAAAAAGTAAGCACAGCGCTTAAGGAGTTAAAGAAAGAATAAATGTCAGCTGACTTGGCCTGAGACACTCAGAGCAATCTGTATGTAAGTTGTTCTGAACATAATGGAAACACAAGTTCAGGGACATGATGTTCTGCTGAAGTTCAGACTCATACCACATGTTGTAAAATGACAGGCTGTAAATAGAATATTACATTTTCTGACAAAATGATGCAACCAAAAACCACAGCATCTTTAGCACTAACAAAGAGGCCACAGCCCTCCATCACAGCTCATAGACTTAAAAAGAAACTTCAAAAGCAATGACTCTGTCCCTCAAGGCCACTGACGCAAAACGTGAAATTGCCCCTCAGACAGGCCCTCATGTTGAAAAAGTAATTACCCTCAGGTGTGATCCTCCTGCCAAATTAAAATTGCACAAGTGTTCTTCAATCTGATTATTTGATTGGCCCCTTCCCCGTCTGACTTCGGCCTCAGATAATTGAACAAATCTTTGGAAATCTTTGGTTCATCGAGGACTCTCCAGCGAGTAAGGTGGAATGACGCATTTTCAGCACAAAAGTGAAAGTCTCAAGGATGGAATCAGTCATGACTTTCCTGAAATTATAAGAACATTACAAGTTTTTCTTGCAATGAAAATGGCTTTGAATAAAGCGTTGGCTCATGCAAAATGAAAACGCACTTTACTGAGTTCAGTACGTGTGGTTATCAGAAAAATGTTTCTCAGGCTTATTGAATGTTTTCATTTCCAACTTCTTGTATTAATTAATGACATAAAACACCCACTGGAAAATAACTTTTCTCTGACCCTGCCAGTCTCAACCAAAAGCATCATCTGCGTCATTGACTTCTGACTCAACAATGAAATGAGCCCAGTGAATAGCAAGGCTAAACATCCTAAGTGTTTTTCCTCCAACTTCTTCAAAACCTTTCAAACAACATGAAAAATACAGCAGCTGTGTTTTTGTCTCAAGGCCACTTATATAAAATGAGAAACTGTCTCTTTTCATCCGTCGCTCTTTCCAGTTAAAGAAGCCATACTGCAAGTGTGACAGCCAGGACAAATTAAAGCATAGACAAGGCCTTCCCTTTGAACATTTGATTGGATTTGACCATCTCTTTTCACTGCAGATGATTAGACTTTACTTTGCCAAAGATGCTGCGATCTGAAAGAAGGAATTTGGTTCATGTGATCAGTATGGCCTTGTATGGTCTCACAGCTCTTAAACTGCCTGACCAAATATTGTCCCATCATGCAAATTACCACCCAACACTGATTCCATCTGCTTAATGAACTTGAATCATAAGGCTGAAAGGAGCATTGCAAAAATGAATGGCTGGCTTACTGACTACAAAGCATGGACGTAGGACAAAAATAAGTCTAAGATGGAGAAAAAGTGTCAGTGGATTTTCAACAAAAGCAGCTAATTTGCTTGTAAGGTTCTTATTGCAGCTTGTGATGACGTGTGAAAACCTGGAAGTTGCAGACGCAGATGACTGCAAACAAGACAACAAAAGGAATGACAGGACTCATTTTCCATTCTTCTGACAAACCATATCCAGGCTGGTCTTCCCACCAACACAATACATGGTGGACATAGTGGCTAAAAGCTTCTTCTCCACTGGGTCTTTTTTCTCTACACTGACTAAATGAGAGGATTATTCCTTTCTCTCTGGTGATACTTGCAGATTTACCCTCAGTCTTTTTGAGGCTACCGTATTCAAAAACAGTCAAGTAGCTATCACAATCTACCAGGGGACAAGCCTGTTGCTACGACAACATGAAGGGATGTATTACATTGTACACTGCGGTGTGTGCTGGACCACAGTTTCTGATAAGCACCACTTTCTAGGATGATTAGGCTAGCTTGTTTATTTTCATTGAACAGCAGGTCTGCCAATTGTAGCTGGAGCTGATAAATACCCACTGAGTCATTTCACTCTGGGCCGAAGGCGGACCAAAAGCTTTACCAAAACACCAAAAAGCTGGATGTTACTGGTTTTAAGTTTAAGCCTTTTGACCAAGGTGACAACTCCAAGCCGTGGTTGGTCAAGTTCCTACCTGCTCAGACTGTATGTTTTAGTATATAACAATCAACATTTTCACAAGATAAAAGCCAAAACTGCATTTACATGGACAAATATTTAATCTATTAGACTGAAATCAATCAGATCTGAGATTCTAGCTGACATGTTTACATTAACACGTGTTTACATGATAGGCAGATTTATTATGATCGTAATTTGGAAGATTTTTCTTTTTTATTTATAATCTTCTGATTGTAGAGACACTTAATAATCCTTAACTCTGAAAAGGTTTAAACCACCCCTCTCAGTCAGATTAAAAACTCTTTCTGAATGCAGTTAGACTAATAGGAAAGGTACACCGAGGTAAAATGCAATGGAGTGATACCTCCTCTCAAAAATCAGTCCTTGCCTTCATCCCACTATCTTCACCATGTTATCCCAAAATGTCTTTTTGCTGGAAACTGGTTTCCATGTATCAAGTGTGGAATAATTATTGGAAAATGGTGCTCTATTTAAAGTATTACAACTTAAAAAAGACAAAGAAAATAATGATCATTCATAAACAAATGGCGCTTCCTGTGTTAAAGTGAAAAACAGAGCTAATTATAACAAGAGGTCATGACGTTCCGTTCTGTCCCTTTGAGTGCGTACAAACACAGACTCAAAATAACACACAAAGATGTTAAATTGTGAAAACACTCTAAAAATAATTTTATTAACCTTTGTAAAACAAGGTGCATTACATTTTTAACTCCACTGCAGTCAATCGTCACATATATTCTATTCACAACACTAAGTTGCCACGGCAACGCAGTGTTTGTTCACAGCCAGCTCTGAACATTCAGTCAATGGACAAATTGTTGGTGCACTTATCTGAACAGCATTCACCATCTAATGTAAAATCTTCTTAAATATTATGCTAAAGTCATCTTCTCTTCATGTTTCCTCCATGCTATTCACCTCATTGACAGAAAGTCCTTATTAACCCCTTAATGCCTTAAAGAGGCGTCACCAAAGAAACAATGATCAAAAAATTCATTTTTTTTTTTAATCTGAAGTGTTTTTCTGGTTCTTTAATAAAATGTTTTGAAAAATAGACCAATAAACCAAGGGAAGGAAGACATATATCAGATTGTGTACAAAAGTGTTTTGAGCAAAGTTTTTATCATAAAATGTAAAATAGGTCTCAGAAAATGTATGTTTCTTACCAAAAACAGCATATCACCACAAATGCCTCATACCAGCTGTCAGCACGGTGGTGTCCAGGTCCTGTGAGGATGAACTCCCCTGAATTTCAAATTCAACACAAGTGAACTCTGAGAGGTTCCTGTTCTTCCTCAGATGACCTTTAAGGTTCTCCTGCCTGCTCATCGTCACTTTCTATTTGACTTTATTAGGCTGAAGAAAAAAACTCAGATAATCTTAAAAATCCTCAACTGTGGGCTTCTAAAACTCTTGTGTGATTTAGCAAATATACCGTGATCATGTTCCTTTACTAAAATCTGACAGTGAACATTCTAAACATTTAGCATCATTATTCACGAGTTTATTAACCAAAGTAGTACTGCAAGCAAAATGATTGGATTCACAAAAATAAAGTCTGTATTCCTAAGTGACAATTATGAGATACAGTGAGAAGCAAACAACATTAAGTCTGAGCTTGAGTACAGCCCTTAGAAATTACTATTCTAATCCCAAAGGTATTGTAGGTCATTACTGAAAATAACTTATTACAAAGCTTATTTTCCTCAATTCATTTTTGTTTGAGATAATTGAAGCGCCGCTTTCTCAGTCACACATCAAGCCATTAGAGATGTGAGTGGCGCACAGCTGGTGGAGGGATGGGGGGAGGAGGGGGTCTGCCAATGCATCAACTCTCAGAAAAAAAAATATATACCTTCATCCAGATGTTTCACACTTCATGTTATCTTTCGCTGCAGGCAATGCAACATGAGAATAATATGAGTTTTTTCTTTTGTTTTCTTTTTTTAAAGAAACCTTGTCTGGCATCACAGAAGATGATGAAGAAGAGAATTTATTTTAAACACCTCATACGCCTGTTGCTATACCAACCACACTGGACTAGAGTTTAACGATAACTATTCAGTGTGATTTTTAACCATGGGTTCAGGAGGAAGAGGGTGTGTTAATGCTGCGTGTTGTGTGTGAGTTAGGTATGTGCGGTGATGAAATGATAAATGATGATGATAAATTGCGAAAAAGGAGCTTTTGATATTGTGTTTTCTGATTAAATAAAAGGGAACTCGTGAGATTTGAGTGTACAGAGAGGAGGAGACAGACGGATTACATTATGTTAGCCAGCAGGAGTGTGTGGTCAGATACTGTGTTCTACAAGCCAGCAGGAAAATGCCTGCTGAGTGCTTAAGCAGGACTAGACCAGATTTTAACAGAGATACGCCCACTGAATTCTATTTTCTTTCTTGTGCGTTACCTCTAATAGAAAAAACATCATGGCTTCCACTCATGTTTATTTTTATGTGAATGTATGTGTTTTTTGTTGTTTTTTTTGTTTGTTTTTTTTTTTTTCATTTTGGAGAGCTGCAAAGGAATTTCTAAGACTAATATTACCAAAATGAACATTTTGCAAATATTCAGGCAACATGAGCATGCATCATTGTTCTTGCTTTCCTAATTACAACATTATTTAAAAATAAAAAGCATATAAACCCAGAATTTCAGTTTTTTTTAGGGCGTTCCTGCTGAACATAAGGCTGTCTGTTGGCTGGTGACCACAACATGACAGCTGAAGGGGTGAAAGGATGAGGACATGACTCATGATTACTAATATTTTTTCACCTCTCTTGTAATAAATGAAGCCATGGGAGTCCTTTTATTGGCAAGAATTAGCTGACAGAAAGGCAGCAATGGACAATGAGGAAGAAAATCAAATAAATAATGGATTTCCTTATTCCAAAAGTCTGGGGGTGGCAACCAATTACAGTGAGCCCCAGGATTAATTGAAAATGACCTGTTGAGCTTCATGTAAAAAATGCTTTGGCTCATGACAAATGAGCATGAGGAAGAATATGTATGCAGGGGCTCATTAGGATGTTCAGCATTTCAATTCCAATTAATAACACAATTCATCTTCTAGAAAGTGAGAATTCAGATGGAGGGGGGGGGGGGGTGGATTTGAGGACGAGACTGGAGTGAACAACACAGCAAAGGAGATAGAAAGCGAGGAAGAAACAGAGAGACAAATTATTCTCTAATTGCTTTTATCCTCTTGATCCATTTTATACGTTTGTGGGAGCAGACAAACAGAGCTGCTGTTCACTGGGTCTACACGGTGGAGATGGAGCTGTCAGTGCCACACCTTACTGAATCGGCACTGATCAGACATCATCCTCCTCCAGATATAATCTCTGACAACATGCACAGGACAACAGTGGATACACTGACTACACCAGGGCACCAAAGCTGCTGCTGTGCTACAGCATAACTTACTCCTGCTGTATTCCGGACATACAGTCACATTTGCAGAAATAGAAATGGTCAATATTTAAAGCCAGCAGTATCAAAAGTTCCTAAGGAAATATCTCCCTACAAATCACACAGCTGGAAACCATTAACTGAATGGTTGTAGTCTTTAGGTGTAAAAATAGATCCATGTGTCCAAGTTAAAGTCCAACATACACTGTCCACCCCCCACACACACAACAAACAAAACAAAACAAAAAAAAACATTGGACCTCCTTTAGGTTAGTTTATTGTTTTCTGAAAATATGAACAGAACTGAAGGCGTGAAAGTGTCACTTTTGTGGACCAGAAAAATTATAATAAAATAAATATAGAAAACTCCACATTTTTATTACCTTTGTTTTAGTGCAAGGAAGTACAAGTACATTATCAAGATGTTGACATTTAATAAAACTGTCCTTTCAGAAAACATTTTTCTCAAGAAAAATATGTGCAGTTTGAAAAATAAGCAACAGTTTTCATTGAAATGGATTTGAGTGGATGACTGAATCAGATGATATACACAGACATTAATGTTGTAAACTCAAGCTCTAGTAATGTTTGAAAAAATGCATTTAATAGCATTTAAATCCCATACAGTAGAAAAGAAATACAAAGTATCCCTGGCTCATAAAACCTAAAGTCTTCATTTTTAAGTACTAAAACGCACTAGGAGAGTTTACAACTTGTTAGACAACCTTTTAAATATTTTCCTCAACACTCTTCATTAATAGGCATTAATATCTGACGGTAAGGCAGGGCAGGATCGGCCAGCAGCAGCTTCAAGTCTGGTCCTGGAGCAGAGCTGAACATCTCCTGCTCTGACTGCAGCTGCAAGCTAATGGACGGGGAAGGTGCCTGTGGACAGGGGAAGGGCGGAAGCTGCTTATTGAGAAGAAATAAATAAGTCTCCAATAACTCATGAAAAAGTCTCTAGATTTGTTGCTAGTTGTTTCTTTGAAATAGAGTCACTGTTGCTCTGAAAACTTGCTAAAAGTAGCGCCAAAGTAGCTAAATTAGCAACACTGATCCAGCCGAGTTCTGACACGTGTCTACCAGAAACCAACCCCTGGCAAATGTTCCATGTTCATTTTCTGCAATATTTAATTAACATGTTAAAGTTCCAACCCACCACCCTGCACGATGGTGTGGTGGTTAGCACCACAGCCTCACAGCAAAAAGGTCGTTGGTTGGAATCTCGGCTGGGAGGAGGTTCAAGGGCGGTGACCTTTCTGTGTGGAGTTTGCATGTTCTCCACGTGTATGCGTGCATTCTCCCCAGGCACTCTAGCTTCCTCCTACTGTCCAAAGCCATGCATGTTAGGGAGAATTTAGTCATCAATTAACCTAAGACCTGTGGGAATGTTTGCTTGTCCCCTATGTGTTTGCCCTGCGATGGACTGGTGAACTGGCAAGGGTGTACCCTGCCTCTCACCTGTTCATGCTGGGATAGGCTCCAGCTTACCAAAAAAAATAATAAAAATAAACATGAATAAATTAGATCTTACAGTTTCTTTCCATTAATATTTTCTACGTCATTTTCAAATTTACCAAATTCATCCCACGGGCCAGATTGGACCCTCTTGCGGGGCGGTGTTGGCCCCCAAGCTGTATGTTTGACACCCTTGGTGTAGATGTATAATCAGAAGTTGTTGAGTTTTGTGAGGATCTGTTAGAATCATTATACTGTATGATAGCGTCTTTTAAGACAAGGCTTTTTTACTTCAGCAAAACAACTCTCCAAAACAGGGACCCGCACTTATTACAAGATGACTGTTAGTGTTAAATCATATCTCACACTGTAAATCAAAGACTATTAACAAGAACCCGTACTACTAAGTGGCTGAAAACATTTCATTTTCAGAGCTACAGCATTTGATCTTCTCAGTTACCAGAGGCCTAACAGGTGTTGCTAAAAGAAGAGGTGACTCAACACCCCCTTCCTAACTTTTTTGAAATGTGTTGCTGGCATCAAATTCAGTAGGAGCCTATCCATCTATAACTAACCCTACATCCACTTTATCTTGTTCTGGGTTGATGGAAGCTGGAGTGTATCCCGCTGAGGTGTGAAGCAGGACACACCATGGACAAGCCGTCATGGTGCGGCTTCTCTGGGCTATCACAACAACACACAACCATAAACACTCAAGCTTATACCTACTCTATAAAATGGGTGTTAGGCTTATCAGATATGTTGTCTTTACACTTTTTTTAGTTATCTGATGGGTCTACATGATTTGTAAATGACTGTACTGTTAAAATGAACAGTTTCCTTCATAGAGAAACTTACAGAATGGAGTCATTTTTTTCAAGTGAATCAGAAAGCAGAAGGTTATTGGTTATATTGTTTTTTTGCCTATATGAAAATGTCTCATTTAAATTGTATTCTTAGGAATGAGCTGAATTTACAGCATTAGTTTGTGTAAAAATGTTTTCTGAATGCAAAGCTTTGGCTGCTTCCAGTTTGGCAAATCAAACAGTTACCTTCTAGAAATAAAGGCCATTTTTGTACATAGTTCCCTCTTTTGTTTGCAAAATCACCGTTACCAGCTTCCTGGGGTTGTCATGGTCTGGCTTTTTGGCTCTGTTGGACTGACTTTCTGTATTGACTTCAGCAAATCTTTCTTCAGTTCAGGTTGAAAATGTTATGTTTATTTAGTTCTGTTCCTCACTTTAGTCTGTAATTATTGAGGATTCCATGTTCTGGTTTAATTTATATTCTAGTAGTCTTTCTTCCTGTTGGAATTTGTAGTCTATTCCCTACTGTGTTATGAAGGATCAACATACCTCCGTCATACTCAGACATTCGCAATCCTAATAAGCACTACAACGAAGCTGGTTATCAACTCAGTAATTCAATCCAGGCGTTTCCCATCTTGATCAGTGCGCACTCACAAATAAAAGGGGCGGAGTTTGCAGCAGCTGTACAATCACAGATATGTAAAAACCCTGCAGAGCTGCTACTTTACCATGGAGAACCAGACAATTATTATTCCCAAAAATGAGGCATTCAAACACATCATCTATACCAAAAGCAAGACTGTTGCCACAGCAACGCCCAGGAAGGAATGCTTGCAGAAAATTGCAGACTCTGTTAATGCCTCAATTGGTGTGATTACAGGAAAATAATTTATTAAACAAAAATGGACAACACTCTGATCACTGAGTTTCACTTTATTACGGGCCAGATGTTTCGGGCAGAGATTCCTCAGTTCCTTTCTTTCCTTTAAGTTTTTGAAGGGGACACGTTTGGAAAACAGAGCAGGGGTTTTGTGACTGTTTTGTTTTTTGTTTGTTTGTTTGTTTGTTTTTAACAATAAATACGTTTTTTCAGAGTTTTTGAACCCTTCAAGCATCTAATAACCGCAACAAAACCAACCTTCAAAGTCCTGAACCAGTAAGAACATCACTCAAGTGCTTCAAACAGCAGTGGTCACATGACCATACCACGCTTCAGGACAGAGGCTCGTTATGTTTCGTTCATGTGCTACCACGCATGTGTCGAAACCTCGGGTGACAGAGGACCATCACTGAGTATAGCTCACATGCAACCAGTGAAAGGAATGTAGGAGGCAAAGACATGGTTCATTCTTTGAAGAGAAGCTGTATGAATGTGTACAGAACTAGCACATGTATGATGTTATCTCACCTGGACATCGAGACAGAACTCCTAAAGATCAGCCACCATGTTTGCTTTGGTCTGAAACTGACAAATCTGAACACAGAAGTAAACTCTGAACTCTCCGCTGCCCTCTAGTGGATGTTTTGTCTAATAACTATGCCAATGCAAGTGACGCAGAGGGACCAAGTGGGCAGTGACATCTCACAGCATATGAAATAGACGTACGCATTTACTGTATGTATGTAAAGGGAGCATGAATAAACCCTTCGTGTCCGTAAATAAATCCTGGTTCCTGAGTCTGCCTGCCTCATGGTCCTGCATTACTCTGTTTGACCGTGACTCATGACACAGATAACTTCCAGCCAACAAAGATAACATTTCACACCACTATAGGCTAGGTAAGACTCCCACATACCTGGTGTATAGAATATTTAACTCTTAATAATAGAAATTATTAGAAAAAATGTCCCCCCCTTTTTTTTTACTGTTAACACAAGCACATTCATTTCTTACTCACTGAGCAAATTAATAGAAAAACCAAAGCTGAGCCATTTGGCGACTCTACCTTCCATGCCCAGAGGGCAGCCAAATGGCTGGATTAGTTTTAGCTAATATCCTAACTCAGGTGTGAACGACA
>JBAGKP010000017.1:25227963-25247982 GCA_037177255.1 Melanotaenia maccullochi
CGGAACGAGATGTTAACCCCTTAACTCCCGGTAGCGGAGGCTGCAGGTGCAGAGGTGAAGCTAAACAGTCAAGCTAAAAATGAAAGTTTAGAGAATTTATATCCAGAAATCTGGATAATGAAACACTGAAGGTGCATGGATGGATGTTATTGTTCATATAGTGAATATTTCTCTCTAAACCAAAATTTACTGCACTTTCTTTATATAGCTGTAGGTCTTCTTTTAAAGGAAAGAGACATTTTGCGCGTAACGATGCGATTAATCGTGATTAATCGCAGCATGTCGTGCGATTAATCGCGATTAAAAAATTTAATCGTTGCCCAGCACTAATATATATATATATACATATATATAAATTCATTCATTCATTTAATCTTATATTTTTCATTTTGAATTATGGAGTTTATGTGATTTTGCTGGACCTGACCGGAGGGCACAGAAAAAGGAGAATAATGAAGAGAAGTAAAGTAGAAAGAAGAAAGAGGAGATAAAGATACAGTAGATAGAAACAACAACCCTTCAATCCAACCCAACACCAGACAGTAATTGCTACACCTGTACAGAAACATTTCAGAGAATTTCTTACAGTTTTTACAGGTAAACATAGCTGACAATCATCAGGAGTTCCTAACAAAACCCAAACAACATACATACATACAGACATACATAAATACATAAATAAAATAATAAAGAAACAATTATGTGTCACAACAACAACCAAAGAACCAGATACACACACAACAAAAACCTAAACAAAAGTAGCTCTTAGTGTATAAACCCACTGGACACCTCAGTGACTGTCAATATGCAGAGTATGAAGAATGAGGAGTGATCAGGGAGGAGTGTGATTGTTCAAATGTGACCACATCTCTATGGAGGCTAGAGGCAATCTAGGGCGGCCCAGAGAGCCGGGCGATCAGCAGCAATCCCTGAGCACAAACCCAAAACACCTCACAACCCAGAGGGTGGCAGAGGAAGGCCCCAGCCAGAGCCCCCGCTCTGCCAAGATTGGCAGCCGCTGACCGCACCAGGCACTAATAAATAAATGCATTATTTTAACGCTTTTTTTTAGCTTGAGATACAGCAGTGTTCTCAGACTGCTCACAGTGGTGCAAAAATACAAAACTAAAAAAACTTCTACCACTAGTTGGTGTACTTATTTACATTTCTTTTTCTTCACAATACTTGAGACGAGATCAAGTAAACAAGAGAACAAAGTTGTTAATAATATCTATTTTTTAAAACTAAATAACAAAAAAAAAACATTTAAAAAGATTATCTTTTAAATGTTTCCATCTACATTTTTCATCAAAAGGTATTAATATCTGACTGTAAGCCAGAGTGTGATCAGCCAGCAGCAGCTTCGCACAACTAATTTTCAAGCTGGTTATAGAGCAGAACTGAACTCTGCTCTTCCTGCAGCTCAAAGCTGGGCAGCTGTTGCACAAGGACGAGCCTCTTGTGAGCGCTTCTGGATGGTGGAGGGGCCTGCAGTAGTATCTGCGACTGACTAGGAAGAGTAAACTATAGGTGTGTCCCAGTTCAGGGTCTGCACACTTCGAAGTGTGGATTCATCTGCTACATACGTCATCATCATGCGCCAAGCACTGCCCCAATTCGAAGGAGCCTCCAAATCCACCGTACAAATCTGCAATTCATTTGGCCTCAAATGAATAATTCTGGTGAGGCATCCTTCGTGGTCTCTTTTCTCCCAGAATTCATTGCAGATGAGATGGTGGCGAATGAGCAACAAAGTTTAGAAGAGTACTTTGTTTTTTTTTAACTACACTTTAGTAGAAACATGATAAAATCAAGAACAATACAAACACGTTTGTTAAATGGTGACATTAAACTTTGGTAATATTTGATATTTGTAAACTTTTAATTTTTTTTTTGGCAGTTTTTTTGTTTTGTTTGTTTTTTCTTTCTTTTTTTACATTATTACTCAGTAAGTGTGAACATCCACTGAAGTGTCCTATGACATGCAAACAGTAATTTCAGAGGTTCAACATCCTATGTTGTTGCTATGGGAAATTCTTGTTGGCTAGGTAGGTTGTCCCGTTCCAAGAACGTTAAGCCGACTTCGAATTGCATAGACTTCAGAGGACACTCCATAGTCCACGTACACTGAATTGGGACACAGCTTATAAGTGTTTCCACGTCAGTCTCAAAGTCTCCAATAACAACAAGAAAAAGTCACTAAATTTGTCGCTAGTCACTTAAGAAAAACAAACAAATAAAAAAGAACCACTGTAAAGGTCTAAAAACTTGCTAATTATACCAACAAGTTGCTAAGTTGGCAACACCATAAACGAAGGGTCCTGCAGGGAGGTGCTGTAGGGGCAGGGCTGCCTGCTACACTGCCTTTAAAATGAGTATTTCAGCACTCGCTTCCTATTGCATACTATTTTTTGAAACAAAAAAGAGATATTGAAAAACTTCTTTAACAGAAAATATTTGAACATTGTGGTTTAAAGATACAGTAGCGCGAGGTAATGTTTGGATCATACCTGTTGTTTTCCTACAAATTTTGTGGCATTGCTCTCTCTTTTCACTTCTTTTTCCACATTAGATTATATAAAAATGTCATTTGTCTTTACATTTCAGTGTCAAAAGAGATTGCATATACAGGCTACATAATCTTTAAGCCTATAGTTGTATTAAGACCATCTGGCCAGACAGACATTCCCTACCCCCCAAGGAAATCAAATCCACTTTAGCAGACAATGAAGCAATAACACAATACACCTACACAAGGAAATCCTTCTGCTTGGCTGCTATTAGTCCAGGTGAGCTCAGTGAGCATTTTCAGGCATTCACTACTCTGAGGCCAGACACTGAGGTCTACATACAGCAGAGCTGTACTGTAGAAATCACTGTTTTTCCTCTACGGGAGGGGAGACTGAAAGACTGAGTTACTAAGATGTGGCCTCCAGGAGTCCAAAGAAGCAGGGCAGAGACCTGTTATCGATCTAGCAGAGGTGGGATGAAGAAAGGAGTTCATTGTCTACTCTGGGAATAACATGATGAAGTCGTAGGACAGAGGGGGAATCCTCTTGAAAAACAAAAACACGTTATAGCTGAACTAAAAGCTTAAAAAAAAAAACGACCTGGTGTTAATGCAATGGTTCTCTTTTTCTACCGTGCCCCCCTTTGAAGAAATTACTCCCCCCCCCCCCCCCCCCCTAGTAATAGCTAGTGCATTAAAAATCAGATTAAAAGACCTAAAATTAATTAAATAAAAACAGAAACAAAAAGCTAAAATAAAATAGATAAAATGCAAGAAATAAAGTTGCAGTGTGGGGAAAGACAGTATTAAAACATGATTAAGTTTAAAGATTCCAGCTTTTCTTTCCTATAATTATATTAGTTATAACTGTGTAACTGACTATACTCATGACATCACAGACGTGAGGAAGATGCAATAAGAAACATATTTACTGCTAAACCAAGCAACCTATCTGTCCTCTTTCATTCCAGTTACCTGTTTCTCCAAATCTCTCTTTTTCTTTCTCCTTTTGATGCGTTCAGTAAACCCTGATCTCTGTTTCGCAGTTCGCAGTGGTCTGGATTGTGGACCAGAATGTTTCCGAGAGCCCAAGTTGTCAAAACATTAGTTTGTCTCCTACATTTTCCCAATCCCATGCATTGTGTGTTGTAGATTAAAATTTGGACTATATTTGTTTACAATTTAGTGCCTGAGGTCTTAAAATCGCTGTGTTTGGCCCACGGCTCACTGGTAGATTTTCACTTTGGCCCTTGGGGGCAAAAAGTATGGACACCCCTGCTCTAAAACTATGATCATAGCTTTAGCAGCTGCAGTAGTGGTCTCTAATGAAAATAATTTTAAAATGGCCAGGAAGTCATGCAAGGATTTCAGGCTGTAGACGGTTCAGCTCTTTAACTCCAAGCCATTTTTAACAATTTTAGACTCACTATTTTTTCTTTTTTGTGTATATCTGCATGTAGAAGCTGAACCCTTTTAATCCCAGTTAACATCCACACCTTATTTTTTTCAGGACAGCCTCAGTTGTCAGATTATGAGGCTAAAATGATGTCAAATTATGCAAAAATTGAATTTTCTGCTCACTTGTTGATCTTTGGCTGCTTCTGATTGGACATTACCATCAATTTAAGCTCTTTGATTAGTGAAAATCGTCATTTCCGGGTCTAAATAGAGGACACTTAGCAACATAGTAGTGATAGTAATCTTTTTTATGATGAGAATGTAATAAATAATGCCGTTATCATGGATAGCGTACGTATATGAGCGTACTCATATAGCCACATTTCATAGCTGGATTGTAAACCTCCTGGACAGGATAAAAACGCCTGGAAATCTCAGATCACCTAAAGGGTAAGCTATCCATCACATTTTACCCCACAGACTGTCCCCCAGACTGCTGTTGCTGAGAAATTCTTGACAATGTGATAGCACTCACCAGTGATCTAGCAGATTTAAGGGTTAATATGCACATGCTTTCATTTTCTGGAACATCAGCCGACCACAGATAATATGATAGCTGGTTATTAGACAAGTTCAAAATGTTTCCCTTAGTCTTATCACCGCACATTATACTTCAGTGACAATAATCACCTCACTCTTGTGTGCTGTGTGCTCTGTGATGCTGAACCATTTAAAACATTTAAATGTAGTTAAAATGAAGATTGGGTCACTGCACTAAACCTACAGTGATCAATACTGGAATGAGCTGATTCTATCTGCATTCACACATCAACATGACACTGGAAGATCAGCCCACTAATTTGCCTGCTTTAGTAAATCTGACCCCCTTTGGTTTCTTGACATCTGTGGAGTAATAGCTTTTTACTAAAACTCTCTGTTAATATGATATTCAAGAGCACTCAGAAACTTTGCCCTTAATTGCAACTGGCAGTCAGAAGTAGGAATTTGAAAGCTTTGAACTTGCCTACTCGGGGATCCCTAATGTGCCTCATTAAACGCAACACGGCACACTCATGCTTTGGGCCAAAGGATATTAAAGCGTGAACACTAGTGTGCTGAGCTCTCGGTGGACAGAGTGCCCACTAAGTGCAGTTCTGTTTTTGATTCATCACTTTGCGTGGGCAGAGACAAGAAGAGGCTTGGGGACTTAATTTTGGTGAATGGAGTGGGTCTTTTTTCAGCTCAGTAAGGAGGATGAAGCGCTCCTCTGGGACCCATTCTGCTGCATGAAAACAGGTGGATTCTACATGTAAAAAAGCCTTTAAGAGCCCAACATTTATATGTACTTGCATGCATCTCTGCACAACCAAAGTGTGACAAACTAAAGCAAAACAACTTTCCCTGCCGATGACACCCCTGGATGTCAAATGGATCTGTTTAATAGCTGGCATTATCATTACATAAAGTGCTTAGGAGGATAAAGAGAGGGCAGAGGCAGAGTTTGTATCTGATGAGGCTGCCAACTTAAGACACTCAGTTGCTCCTGTTTAGAGGCAGAACCAGTAATAATAAGCCATAATGTGACCAGGCTGGAATCTGGCTCACTTTGTTAGTGTTGGGTTAGTCACAGGAAAACATGGGACACCATAGCCAGTCGTTACTACTACATGACAGCTTGCAGATAGACTCTTAATAGGATTCTACTGTGCAGGACATGGCAGCACTGAAATCACTCTTTACATTGAACTGAGCATTATGAGGCTTGAGGGATATTTTCAGGCGAATGGTTGCAGCCTGCTGTTATATGAAGGTCTGGAAATGGATCTGGTCTGGCAGAGGCAACAGATGGCTCAGCGCTTCCTTTTCTTTTGTCCTTAAAGGAGTACACAGAGTGTAAGGAGATTATCCCCTCGCTCTGATAGAAGAAGCGTTTACACATTACTGCTAAAGTGTTTGCTAAACAGCAGCTACTTTTGAGATTTGTCTCTCGCCTTGAGTGGCACTGATAATGGTTTGTTAGTTGCTTGTGATTTTTAGCTCTCTGCAGTATGCTAAGATTTGACCATATCTGAGCAACTGCTCTGCTGTGGACGCGTGAATAATTATGGTGCCTACTCTTAACTGAGTCCCTAATTTAGCACTTATGGAGAAAATGGAGGAGAAAACAAGTAAATCTAAACTGCGATGGTGGTGAGAAAGTTTTAGATAATTCCTCTCTGACATCTAACTAATGTGCTTTCATTTCTTTTCCAGACACTATCGAAGTTTTCCTGAATATGTTCTCACTGGGGAACTGGGAAAATTACCTCGGTTTTTGGCCTCATCACTTAGGCTCCTAGATTGTTTTAGAATTAGTTCTTTAATTCCTTTAATTAACTGCAAAGCTCAACATGGCAGAACTCCAGAAAACTGCTGAACTTTTAAGACTTAAAAAGTCAGACTGGAACTGCATTTTCAACAAAAGTTGGAACATTAGGCAAAAACTTTATCTGATTGCATTTGACAAAATCACACAACTTTCTTGGAAAGGATTTTTTTTAGTTCTCTCTAACTTTAAACACTAACCCAGGAAAAAATGGGGGGGGGGGGGTCCATTTTTTTATTTGTCTTCGTCTGACCCTTTAACAAAATGTAAAAAGAAAAAAATTAACAACCATTTCTGTATACTTACTTTTTATTATACCATTTATTACTAAATTGTTGTACCACCAGGGAAAAAAAGACAAGTTTCACATTGTGTGCAACAGGGTTTTGAAAAAAAGTGTTTACCATAAAGTGATGCAAAGGTTTCTGAGGGTTAAAGGAAACCTTATGACTGCATGGTAAATAGTGTAAATACCCCCTTTTTAATCATACCAACAGCTGGTTAAATCAAAGGGAACATGGTTTGAGAAGGGGATTTTTTACTTTCTCTTTCCTCTACTAATTTTAAATTTTCTATCTTTCTAATTACTTGTCTTGTATTAGGACACGGTGAAAACACAGTAGTTATGTCTACAATGGTTCACACAACCTGGATTTAGGATATCACTTGATTATTTTCAACTTTTAACTGGATATTTAAATTCTTAGAATTCATTGGGACACTTTCTTCAAGTAAACACTAGACCTGGGTTTCTCTAAAGATCAATGACTGGTGGACCATTTCTGGCCAATATAATCCTTTTGTTCAACAGAAAAAGTCTAAAAACATGAAATACAGCAAACAGCCAAACAGCTACGGTTACAGCTACATTTCAAATCAGATCAAATTTTATTTATAGAGCACTTTTAATGTACAAAGCAACACAAAGTTTCTTACATAATAAAATAAATAAAACAAATTAACAAAATTTAAAAGCCTAGAGTATATAATAAAAATTAAAACACTCCTCATAGTAGTCTCTTTCACACACAATCACACACAAACAAAGCACATGTACACTCCCCCCAACGTCCATACCCCATTCTGTACAAACATGAAGTCTATCCCTAGTTACTGTCTCTTAACTGAATATAAGTATAAAAATGTCAATAAAATGAAAACATCTGGCTTGATGCTGATGTCAGGAAACGGTATCTTGGGGATCCAGTCACACCGGAAGCCAGCCCACCCATGACCACAGAGGGTGCCACCACATCAACCACCCAGGTCAGGGCAGACCAGGGTCCACATCACAGCCACATGCTGCAATGCTGGACCCCCAGCCACCCAGACAAGGGCAGTCACCATGGCAACAACCTTGCAGACAGATCAGGTAGAGCTATCAGTGTGAAAGATCCCCAGGAGGAAAACACTGGAGTTAAAATCTAAAAACAAGATTAAATAATCTTGTAAACAATAAGAATTGATGAGTGACAAGAATAAAATAAATTTCTTAATCCTGTTAGGAAAATTCTTTCCAACACCAAGCACTGCAAAGCTAAACCTTCACCACTAGAAAGACAGAGCACAGTGTATATAATTGTACTTGCAAGGAGTATGCACACCATACAAGTATGGTACATACACTGGATTGGTTTACAGATCACAAGGTATCATATAGAGAGGTTCATAAAGTCCTTCCCGCAAACATCGAATGATTCAGAATGACACAATTTCAGGTTTCAGCATTTTCAAAGATAAGACATTGAGAGTCATGTGGTCTTCTTTCTGGTCCAATCACGTCTGTTCATCCATGGCTCGACCTTTGGTTCCAAGCATAAACCAGCACACCCATGCAAAAATATTGCTTCTGTATATAAATTTCTAAATCTTGATACTTGAAAATATAATGATTGGTAATTATTATTAGTCCAAAGAATAATAATCAATCACACATGAAGTCACAACATAATATAATAAACATTATGATAATGCATATGAGTTTTCTTACACTGCTAAGTGACTGTAGAACACTCAGTTATTCTGGTACGATACATTTCAAAAAGATTAAAATATTTTAATTTTAATTTTAACAAGGTTTGGAGACTACAAGTGACATTTTGGCCATTTATGTGGTTTTATAATGTGACCACAATCATTGTAAAGAAAATATGTTCAGTCTGATTTTACGTGAATCTACGTGAAAATAAACATCTGAACATATGAAAACAATTTAAATTTTATGAAACTGAATTGAGCAAATTCTGCAAATAAATCCTGTAAATGATGTAAAATGAATCATATATATTTAACGTGATTACGAAATCCAGCTGCAGATTTCGTGTTGTTTCAAGGACAGATCACTTTCTTTTGTTTTCTCCAGCTGACAACCACAAGTAAACACTGCGACCCAGTTCATGCAAAGAGACCCCCAGTCTTTCCAGCACATGTGGCTCCCAGGCTTATCTCTCAAAAACACAAGAGCCGAGTCCGTCATGTGGGTCACTGGGGTTTTTTTCTCTGGCCCTCAACACGCACTACAAACATTCATTAAAGAATGTGGCAGAGATCGTGATGTCCAAACGGTTTTGATTACCACTCTTTGTAGGGGGGCTGGGCCACTTGGTGGGTGATGCACTTTTCCGTTTCAATTAAAATCAAGATTGAGTCACAATCAATTAGAAAATGTTGCTGTTATGCTGATTAGCCAGCAGGTTCTTAGGAAGGATTCGGCTGTCCCTGTGTGATTTGGTTCATAAGGGAGAATGCTGCCACCCTCCTCCACTCATCCCCCCGAGGAGACATGCAGATACTGGATCACATCCCACAGGACCGTGAAGAACCAATTTGGGGCAGCGCTGGTTCTTTTAAATCACAAACAGGAAGGAGAGTGGCCCTTCTCATGGCTTGTTTTTGTGCAACAATGGGGTGAAACTTGCAATTTTAAACTTCAAATTGTTTGAGAGCCAATCAAATTCAAACAGAATTTTACCACAGTGCTGCTTGATTCAATGCCAGGAGGTAGAAATTACTCCACCTCACGGTGAGATTCATATGCAGGAGTCCAAGAATGCTCAGATCAGCCTCACAGCGAGAGTGGTAAATGTTACCAACACTGCATGCTGGAAACACACAAGCCAAGCTGGGAACTTCTATTAACGCTGCCTTCTTATTTTTATTCTTACAGGCTTGTGTTGTGGCTGCAAATCTGACATATTGTTTCCTGGTTTCAGATCTCCCTCAAGTATTCAAGTATTAAAATATGAAACAGATTTTTTTTTTTGTTGATGTTTTTTTCTGCACAGGAGCATGGAGAATAATTACAGCAGCTTTTGTTGCCAGAGAGAAAAATGTCAGATGTTTCTCTTTTAATCATAAGCCCATACAGAGGCTGTAATAATTTCTTTGTGTTGTGGTCCATTTTTCCACTGGAGGACTGTCCAGTTCTGGTACAACACAAACGGCCAAAAGAGGTGAACCTGGTACTGACATTACTGATTTTGTTACGGACTGGCCATCAGGTACGTTGGCCATTTGTTGTGAATTGTTGGTAAGTAACTTATAAATCGCTAGGTAATTTAGACTATTATTAAGCAACTGAACTAAAAGTACAAAGTTTGATAAAATAAATCACCTCTAACTTCTTGTCTTTAAATAGCAGCTTACTAGATTATGCTCCAACCCCCCTCCCTACAACACCACCATCATCATCATCATCTTGACTCCTATCTCTTGCTCTGTTGCTTTCTTTCTTTCTTTTGTCCGTAGGGATGTCATGATTACTTAACCCTAAAATGTGTTTTTTAAGCTTTAAACAACATATTATTACCCAATTGTTATAAAATAAAACACACCTATACTGTTTTTATCATATGTAATTTTTTAATTTTGGTAAAAGAAAGGATTTTGTCGGCCAAAAAAAGACGCCTGCAGGATAACCAGCAGCTTTTTATGTTAAAGGTAAATGTCCATTAGTTCAGTTAAATGACATTAATGTTTATCTAACGCAGTGGTTACCTAACATTTTCTGCAGAGGCCCCTCTTTATTGACAACAATAATGTCAAGCCACCCTCTCCCTACTACATGCACTCCGATGCTTACAAAGAACTGTACTATGAAAAGTAGTCTTTAGTTTACTGGTGACTTCTTCGTTATAGTTGAAACCATGTCAGTGGTAGAAGGATTTATTAATCATAAATTCAATGTTATTGTGTCATTTACTATTTATACATTTAATTTATACATTGGTTTATTTAACAGAGGGTTATTAGTTGTAATGAGACTTCTTGGTTACTTTACTTTGTTTCAACATTATTTTGTTATGTTGGCATCAAAAGATAATTTAGCAAAAGTAAATTAAAGTTAGAGACCCATAAGGAGTGTTCATGTGGTTTTACACATTTACAGTGTTGGGAAATGAAAAAACGCAGAAGAATCGTGATAATCGTGATTATTTCTTTGACAATAATCGCAGGAAGAAAATCTATAATCGTGACATCTTCTTGGGTTTCTTTGCTGAATCAGCCACGGTGTGCACTCACAGCGGCCGGTGTGTTTATATCCTCTTGCTAGCGTGTAATCTGTTGCGTAAAATAAAACTCAGCTGCAGCATCAAGCAGCGTCCTGGAAGAAAAAGATGTTTGGTTTCTCAGGATGCTGCTGGACTGAGATGGCTCAGAAATGTACAAAATAAATGTCACTGTGTTATGAGGGTCTGGAACGCAGAGTTTTAGGTCGGTATGTAATGTGATTTTAACACACATCTTATTTAAAATAATTCAATTTAAGTGCACTAGTTTATTCGACCTCATGTTTTCAAAAGTAAATCTGACTTTTTAAATATGACATATGATATTTATTTACTGCCTTCATTGGACAGTGATTTGGGTTGGCAAGAGACAAGATGATTCATACTTTGATTGTTTATTTATCTCTTATAAGCCCCATTCCTTTGTCCTCGCTGACAACTTCAGGTGATTGCAGTATCACTGAGATGATGCTCTGACAGATGTTTCTGCCTAAAGGATTATTAGCAAGAAGGATGGAGAGGAGCTGTGCTTTGATGTTTGCATGAACCAGCAGGGAGACTGATCTTCAGTCTATTTGCCAGCCCATCTTCACATGGAGTCTCACATCATTTATTTTGTATTTATCATTATTACATTAATCCTTATGCTCTCCTCAGTCATTTTTGTATATTGTTTTGGAGATCATGTTGGCTTTGTTACAGCATTACTTTAGAAATAACTCTTTTTTTGGTCATGTTTTTGAAAATGCAGTCTTTCTACCATGTCTTTCACACTATGTTGATGCATTTTACACCATCTGTTGACCTTTTGAGGTCAAAAATGTCCCTGCTGTAAATATCTTAATATTTTTTCCTGCCTTCAACTACAGCCTGCTCAAAACTGCCAAACATTTAATCATTTTGAGGATTTCAATCCTTTAAATAGTATTTTAATTATTTGAAAGATTGCGTTATTTATTATTAGAAAGCGCAAACATTTAATTGTGTTACATTTAATATAGAGAAAGGAGATGGGTATCGTTTATTAGAATCTTGGTTCAAATGATCAATATAATACACATAATGCTTTCAGATTTTTTATGTTGTGTCAGATTCTGCCAGAGGGAGTGTCATAAAAAAAAGAAAAGAAAAAAAAAACTACTATAAAATCATTAAACTATTGATGTTTTTCTGCTTTTATTTCCTAAATCATTTAAACAACTTCATAACTGTTAAAAAACTACCAAACAATTTTTTTGTGATTTTAATCCTTTGAATACTAACTAATTTATTTATTTGAATTATTAATTATTCATTAAAAAAAAGCCCAAAAGAATGTTTTCTACCTAATAAATATTAACAAGAAGAAGCTTTGGTTGTGATTAGTCTTGAATATGTCAGAGATTAGCAGCTAAATTGATTTGATTGCACTAATATTTTTTATGTAAAGTGATACTCCCTCTGAAGACCTTTGAAGTGAAAAGAGCCTCACTGACTTCCATAAAACTACATTTTTTAATCTCACAGTCATTACAGGTTAAAGCTATCTCTTCTGTAATGTCAGCATTTTATTTGCAAATAATATATCTAACATTTTGACTGGATTCCACCAGCTTAAACTCTTTCCCTGTTGCTGGAAGATGGAAGAAATTCTATTTTTGCCAGTTATATTATGGAACTGTGGGACTGCCAGGGGGCCACAAGATATTTACGTCCACCAAGGTGGTGTTGGTTTGTCAGGCTGTCTGTCAGTACTATAACTTAAAAAGTTATGGATGGATTTTGATTACATTTTTAGGAAATCTTAGAAATGGAAAAAAAAAACAAGTGATTACATTTTGGGGGTGATCCAGATCACCACCTGGATCCAGGAATTTTTAAAAGATTCTTTACGGATAGGGATAATTTTGCCATTAGAGCATGTAACACAAAAAATAATGCCCACAATCATTGGCAAAAAAATAAATTACAATGGTTTGGCGGAGGTCTGCGCTCTCTGAGTGCTTCTAGTTTAATTTTTGAGTGTGGGAGGAAAATCATTTCTAAATTAACATCTTATCAGTGTTTTAATAATCAGCAATTATTTCACAAACACAAACAAACCACTCTTGGCTTTCGAGTAGTAGAACTAGTAGCTAATAATCTGCAGAACTAAAGCATATATATCTTTTCTTCATAATCTCAGACACACTCACGGCTCGTGTCTTCAGCTGTTTTTAATGTACTGACTTCATATCTGCATTGACTCTGCTGCTCTTTATATGCTGCACCTTATCTGTTTAAATGAACTGATAGCATTATTTGATATTCAACCACTGGTTTAAAAAAAAAAAAAAAACATGCTTATTGTGTCATTGTGTTCTTCAAAAAACGTTCTAAGAACACATACAGTACATGCAAGGAGGAGAGGCATGACTATAATCACATAGCTGAACAGAGAGCTAGGATCAGCGATCATATATCAAGTGTAATGATGGTCTCTCTGCAGATAACAATGTCAATTTTAAGATTTACATAATCAGTGATCTGTGGTTGTCAGGACAGCCTTCACTTTGAGGGGAACCTTGGGCTAGCTTATAAGCAACTATTAGCATCTAGTTGAAGCACAAATGTTAACTCAGCTCTCCTGGAGCAAAACTCTGAGACACTGAGATAATTGTCTATCTGGGTTTGTTGTTGCAACTCTACTATCCTCCATCAACACTGCAGAAGGAAACCAACTTAAATGTGGAAACTTTGAAATGTATAATATAATGTTAATATGTGATGAGAACGGAACAGTCGCATGTTAGTGTTGGTCAGTCATAGAAACCAGGAGCTGCTGAAGCGTGTTTATAAGCATTCTGTGAGGCTACCCTTTTCACTTTGATTACATTTGTTGGTGTTAGCTCACACCTCAGAAAGTTTAGCCATGACTCGTGATCAGCAACTTTTTTCCATTCAGCTTTTTCTCCTGCAGGGGTCGCTACAGCGAATCATCCTTTCCATCTGACCCAGTACGGACGTTGTAGGAGTTAATGTATCCGCACATACATTTGGCACATGTTTTACGTTGAATGCCCTTCCGGACGCAACCCTCTGCATTTATTCGGGCTTGGGACTGGCCCTCAGAGAGCGCTGGCTCATGCCCCGTGGATTGAACCCGGGAGCAAATACTTATACTTATACTTATATAATACAGAGTTGAAAATTACATGGTATGGGCACCACCACGACCACCTCCTAGCCCTTCAATAGTGGACATTGTCTTTTACAACCTCATTTGAGTGAAGGAATTCATGTGTCTTATATTTTTATTTTTCATTTTAACATATTTTGTACGATCTGGTTACAAAATGAAGGATGCTTTCATAGCGAACTTTTTCAGACTGGACTTATGTACTTTCATGGATTGATACAGACTGCCGCTTGTATGTTTAAACCATCTCTTAGTAGGTGGTTTAGACACAGCAAATTAAGGTTGAATAAAGTGAGCCATGGTGTTATGTTAAAGGGATCATGTAGGTGGTGACAGGAAATAAGTAGGGTTCATTGTGAAACCAATTTCTTTAGTGTAACAACACCAAAAGCCTAAAAATAATCCTCAAAGTAATGGTGGCACAGAGCGACTGAAAAGGGGACCAAATGGACATGAATTTCAGTCTGAAAGAGAAAATTCCTACAACTTACTCCCTCACCACCCCTCCTATCTCCTAATGTGGGCGATTGTTTAAGTGCAAGTATATCAAGTGTTGCTAACCCAAGCCAACAGAAAATCATTTTCCATCATCTCAGAATTGAAAGCTTTTATGATATTGTGCACAAAATCCTTATGAATAAACATGCACAACACAACCTCCTAGGGACAAGGCTATTTCCTGGAGCTTGGATAGATGGGCATGGTTCTGTTATCCTAAAAAATGAAACTGCAAATCCAACCAGGAAGCATAGAGATCAATACTAAACATGTACTCTAGCCAGATGTTTAAGGGTCAGTCTGTACATAAAAATCTTTGAGACCTTTGGATGCTTCAGTTAAAACCATAAGACCATTTTGTTTGTTAACGGCAGCCAACATAGTCCCGGCTCTCGTCCCATAGCTTCTCTTTCCAAGAAACCTAGCAGTATCATCTTCACTGTCACTGGATGATGAACTGCACATGTGAAAATAATGCTGCTCATTTTGGTAAAAGTTTTAAAGCTTGCTTACGTTTATGTCACTGTACCATCAGGTCGATCACTGCATAGGGTCGGCATGATTCTCAGATTTCCAATTAAAGAACAACAAAACAGCTAAGCTTAGTTTCCAGGATTTAACTGTCAGTAGGATGTAATCAGAAGCCTTTAGAGGATCTGGAAAATGCTTTTTCTGATGTAGATTGAGCTTTTCTTTTTAGAAAGACCCTTTCACTGCTACCAGTCATTAAGTGATGTCTCAGTGTATTTAATTATAATAGGAGTCAGTGTTAAATGAACTGTACTTTTCTACCTTAACTTTCAAACATGCCAGGAGAAGAAGCTTTATGGTTTGATGTTCATGGTTTTAACTTCTGGATTTGAATGTACATGGCTAAATGTAAAGACCTGAGGAATTTATCATATTGTAAGCTCACAAACGCCTAGAAAATATTAACTCCAACACATAAAAATATTATTAAAATTATATGTAGTAGTTGCTACAAACACATGAGAAAACACCCTCAGAAAGTCACTGAGAACCACTTTTAAAGGATTGCCCTCAAAGATTTAAAGAATCTGTTTTGTTTTTTTTTGTTTGTTTGTTTTTTACTTTCTTACTGAGTGAAATCGTGCTGCCAGGCGAGGATCATAAAGCAACATCTGCCAGACAGGACCTGCTTTCGCTGCTCTGTACCATCCTCCCCCACACCCCAGGCCTCCTGTCCAGTTCTGGATTAGAGATGGCGTAACCCCCCTTCAGCATGCCACTCTGCATGGATTAACTCTTACAGAAGCTGCACTGCTGTCACACATTAACCTGCGATCACAAGTCTCTTGGGCAGAGGACACTTCAGTGTCCAGTAAGCACTGTTGGCGTTTACTGTGAGCAGGCTGAAAAGAATTTGTTCTGTTTTTTGTGACGGCAACCTGTTATTCAAATCCATTGGGCTGGATTTATCAGACAGATCTTGAGGTTTCTGCAGCAACTGGTGCTGACTGTTCTCTGACTGTTTTTGTAGAGATGTTCATTGGAAGTGAAAATGGTTTTGCGGGAGTGCCACTAATGATTTCCATAATTATTCAGTCCTGATAGATTTAAGGAATGACATTTAGCAGAAGCTTTCTCAAAGGAGCCTCCCCTCTGTGATGGAGACGGGCATTAAGACACATCTTTATGCTTTGGAAACACACAAAAATCAGCTCAGACGATGTGATCACACAACTGGAACTTGCCTGTCATAGTCAGTACTGTACGTGGACAACCTTGCAAAGGCACTCCACTATAGGCACAAAAATTGCGACTAATTTGAGGCTTCACCAAGAAAACATGAATCATAAAACACGGTAAGACAGTATAGGCCAAGCAGACTGTAGACAGGAGCAGTTTTAAGATTGCATTCGTAATATGGTTGACCGCATCATCACACGCATCATTCTTTCAGTTAAAGGAGAGCTGAGCAGCAGCAGGAGAAATAGGAGGAGGGGGGAGTCTTTGCAGCAGCATCAACAGTTGGCTGTCTTTCGACTGAGAGGGAAAGAGTTAGCTGCAGCAGAGACGCCAACCAGGCGATGGGAGATAGATGGCTGAGGGGAGACGAGAGAAGAAAAGGTGACAGATAAAGCCAGAAAGCCACAAGGCTGGAGGGATGCCTGGCAACCGTGGCAGAAATGGAGATGCAGTAAGAAGAGAAAGGAAAAGGACAAACAAACACACATGTAGGCAAACTGGAGTAGTAAATCATCACTTACTGGAGTCATCTGAGTCGTATCCCTCCACATCAGGCTCCTCGTCCCTCCTGATGGAGGCGGAGGCTCCAGCACACGCCCGGTCAGGGTTGTCCTCATTGGGGCGGTCACTTTCAGCATCAGCGTTGGTGGAGGCAGCTGCCGAGGAGGTGGCAAGGGCAGAGCGCAGGGGCCCGGCGTGGCCCACCTGGTGGGGCGCAGCAGGTGGGAGGCCCCGCGGGTAGCGTGGGAAGTAGTCAGAGATCTGCTTGATGGGCTGGATGGGGCCAGGGCACACGTCAATGGCCATGTGCTCCTGGATGCTGATGGTGGGTTTCTCGCTTTTGCGTTGTGTCATGCATGCGGTCCAGCCCGGAGCCTTCTGCCCAAACCAAAGAAACTGAAAAGAAAAAAAAAAAAAAAAAAAGAAATGTAAACAGACCCACCCGGCGTGTCCACCTCCTGTTGCTTCTTTGAAGAAGGTGCTTGTAGTCCTGGGTGAGTGCTGACGAGTGGACAGATCCAGGTGAGCTGTGGCTGTCACCACACTGGTCTACATGGAGTTCCTGAGGCTGCTGCTTCGTCTCCCAGAGCTGTCCTCAGACCCAGACCATGTTGTCTGCCAGCCTCACACACTCTACTACCTACTCTCCTGCTCTCTGCTCTCCCTATACCCCCACACTCTGCCCACGTCTGCGCCGCCTATCTGAGAGAGAGAGGGAGAAGAGAGACTGGTGTGTGTGCGAGGGAGAGGGAAGGGATTAGAGGAGAAGGAGGGAGGGATCAGCTGATGTCACTGCCTAGCAACCAAGCGGTAAACAGGAACTGTCGGTCAAGGTGCTTAATTATGATATTAACCCCATCCATCTGTCAGCGAGAGGGACGATCCAAAGCCATGCCAGGCTCACGCATGTAGGAATGTGTGTGTGTTGTCATGTTTTCATAACCTGAAAAAGAAAAAAAAGAAAACATGAACTGATGCTTTGTGATTTACTCCCAGCATGTTCACGCAGACTGAAAATGTTCTCTGGGCTGACTGCTCTTCAGCTGGTTAAACATCCAAACAGAAAAAATTGATCTTTGATTTGTTTTCTTAAATTTCTGAGAATTTCTGATCGATTTTAACCTCCATAAAAAAGATCAAAGGCCAAAAAGAGTTTAAAAAAAATCCCATCTCTTTGATGTCAACACAGCCTGATTAGAAAATGTTCGGTCTTCTTGCACATTAATAAATACATAACATCAATTAAGTTTTTCTTTGCACAGACCCATTTCTGGTTCCCAGCGCACCAATTATGCACCCTGATGTTATCACACTTTTCATAATTGCTCGCCATCTGTTACGATTTTGCACATGGCAGTCAGTTTGCCTAATGTATGTGTTTCCACATTCCAGCTTTGTGGCTAGATCTGGCTAACACCGACAGAGTAATGCAGAGGCTGCGCCCCATCAGACTGCAGTAAAATTACACTTGTCCACTCAAACACAGCCAAGCAATTAGTTTAGCGGTGTGATTACAAAAGGTCTGTGTGTAATTAAGTCATTTACTTTTAACATGAAGCTGTGGAAATGCTTAATTTAAGCCAAAGTGCTGTTCATAACATGACATTTCTGACACTCTCTTCTAAAATAAGACCAAATGCTAAGAGATTTTCATGCAACTATCATTATGTAACAGGAAATCACTGAAGAGAATCCCGCTCTGCAGATTTACGAGGAACTCTGACCTCTGCCTTTACCCATTCACAAACAGATCAAACCAGCAGGCAGACAACAGATGGAGCAGCGCCCTCTTGTGTTGAATATTTGCAACAAGTTGCAGTGTTTTTGTAGTTTTATTTTAAACTGTGTCTCAACACAAAGATCTTCGTTTTATTTAGTTAAAATTTCATTAGGCTATTAATGATGTGATAAAACACAAGTCTCTTAATTCTGATAAACAGTCAGGATCAAGTCCAGAGGATCACTTTGTTATATCAGGAAATCCTTGAAGAATTAAATGCAACACCAAATCCTGAAACAAAAGAGTTGGAAAATTAAGAGTGATCTGGGGGTGGGGGACGTGATTCTTGCATTATTTTGACTTTCTGTTTGAACATAAGATATTTCATTTTTTTTTTCTCCTGTCAACTTAATTTCTTTTATTAACAGCTGTATATTTCTGCATGAGTATTTTCTAAATCTGAAGAGATTTTTTTATCTGTTAGCAGGGCTGCCAACTTTTCAATAATCCTTGGAGCGAGATTTGATGGAACCAACCATAATTTTGCCGCATACACAGCACCAAAGCATTACAATGATTTTGTCTCATTTTTTGCAGGTTTGATAATAAAACATATTAGTAGGAGTAACAAAATGTAAAAAAAAAAGTACCAACAGAAACTTCAAAATAAATCAGGAAACAACTCAGCTACACAAAGGAAGTGACACTAAGCCAAAATACAGAGAATGTCACAACAATAATAATTTCTCAAGATCTGTGTGCCTTTTTGGACTGACTTTTGGCATTTTTAAGGCCTTAATTATCAGCTGATTGAGGAGGTGAGAAAATATGAAAAAGAATACAACATGTGGAACATAAACACACGGACATCGCTGCGTGATCATACCCGCTCTGCCATGGACAAAATTTCTCGTTAAATATGAAATCACCGGGTCAGTTGCATATAAAAACACAAACACCCCACGCAGTTATCGCTGCCCAGTCGCAGATGAAGCTTCTTGTAGAGGATGAAATGACCGGACCAATACAAACTTTTTTCTTCTTCTTACGGCCTTAAGAGCAAAAACAAAGTTCTCACTTCTGGTGGAGTCTGTAATTAGCTTTACTCTGTGCTACATGAAGGTCCGATCACATATAAGCTATAAATACAAAATTATCTTAACCTGCTCATAGCAGAACATACAATAGAATAAAACTTAATGTCAGTGTTACTGAGATCATTTAGTTTTAACCAGCTGCAGATGATTGATTGTAAACTGAAGAACTTCAGCCTCATCTGGACGTGATGATGGACCTGCTGCTGCTAAAGTGGTGCTGAAAGGTTCAGTATATATGATTGTTATGCAATAAACCTTTTGCTAGGATACACCAACGAACACAATTCATGTTTTATATTGTACTTCCTGTCTTATTATGAACTTATTCTACTCTGTATCTAATAAGATGCAGGCTGGGCAGCTTTCTGATTTATCCATCCATTTTCTTAAGACCATTCTCACTGACGTCACACTGTTTATTTACAGAGTGGCTGATCTTTATTAGGCTACTGCACATTTGAACAAACAGGAAGCCTTAGTTTTAAAGGTCCCATATTATACACTTTATTCCCAATCTGAGACCATTCATTAATATCTAAATGAAATATTTCCGCCA
>JBAGKP010000017.1:25269981-25282435 GCA_037177255.1 Melanotaenia maccullochi
CTATTAAATTAGTTGTCGACTATTAAAATAGTCGACATAATCGTGACTAGTCGACTAATTGTGGCAGCCCTATTAGAAATAAAAAAGAAAAAGAAAAGGAAGTAGAAAGAGTTAAATAAGAGGCAGAAGTAAATTTAGTAGAAAAAGTAGTAGAAATAGAAGTAGCAGAAGAAGAGAAACAATAAGTAGCAGAAAAAGTAGTAGTAGTAGTGGAATTAGTAGAAAAAGATAAAAGTAGTAAAAGTAGAGGAAGAAGTCATAGAAGTCAAAGACTGGTAAGAAATGGAATTAGAAGAAGTAGTGAAAATGGGGGGGGGGGAAATGTAAGCATTGGACTGGTGACCTGTCCTAGATGTACCCTGCCTCTCGTCTAGTGGCTGCTGGGATAAACCCCAGTCCCCACAACCCTGGACTGGAATAAGTAAGTGGATACAGAAATTAACTAACTGACTGGGACAGATGCACAGACATTTGATCTACTTCCAGAAGCAGAAATTTTCTAATAAAGTTTACCATAAAGAAGGTTTACTTGAGAGATACTGAGTGTAGATTAAGGTCCCAGATGGAGGGCAGAGTTCGTGCTTTTAGAGCTTCAGCTGCTTCTACATCAGTAAATTAAAAGTGATGGAACGACTCCATCAGATACTAAAGCAGTAACCCATGAAAACCGTTAGGGAGGATAACATTTGCCAGAGGGGAATAAAACGGCAGTGACTCACATCAGGAACGATGACGGTGAGCTTTGGATTAAGTGCATGGTACACCTTTCCGATTGCTCCTTTGTAACACCAGAAGGGGTTGTAGTCCTGGCTGTACTTGGTGTCCGAGTCCCGGACGGTGGTGAACACCTTGTACCAAGACGTGGCGTTGGTGTACGTCTCCGGCACGCAGTGTGGTGGCTGCCTGCTAAACAAAACACAGACTGGTAGTTTGAAAATGATTTCTATGAAACACTGTCTGTTTACATTTAATCTTTAAAAGAAAGGACTGAATGCATGAAAAGCACACATACAAAATACTTGAGATAATACTTTTTTTTTATAGTTCATATTTTCTCAATATGCTGTTCTCATGCACGCTCTAAAGCAGGACCCAACATAACTAAACGTCCCCATCTAATCTACTGTCAGATCCCAAAAAGTTAGATTCATAATTAATAAAAACTGAATAACATCTCGCTTCAGGTGAAGCTAAATATGTCATACAGACTGACAGCCCTCAGTCTCCACTGCAGCAGCCCTGCTTTGACTATACACCATTTTAGAAACTAATGAGACACACTACTGCTAGTCTCTGGAGGCTCCTGAGGCAAGTTTCTACAAAAATACAGTGATGCCATTTCTGCCATGATTCCATTCTTTCCTTTCCAAATATATCACCAGTTAAAACAAAAACATATTCTTCTACCTTGGTATGAAACAACACCCCAAAGATCATTTGCAGGCGTGAAACCCAACGCTGCCCCTGCATGAAGTACTTGTGAATCATGCTGGAGTGGGTCAGGGGATTGTTAAAATTAGTAGATTTGAGCTGCTACCTTGCTGGTGGCCCCAGTCAGGAATGCTATGCAGAGTAGGAACTGTCCCTCACAGGGGAATTACTACAACTGCTACAAGGCTGCAGGAGGATTGTGTTAGAGGAATGTTTCGAGTCCATTTCGCACTAAGTGCATTAAGGCTTAAGTCTGACACTACCAAAGGGTCAAGTTGTGCTTTTCAGTGATAACATCTGATTAATTCAGCTAACAAATTCATGATTACAGGACATCCTCAATGCTGCCACACAGGCACTGATATGAACTGCTGTCTGATAAGAGAACTCACACTGAATTAACAAAAGTCTGAAATGTGACATGTAAATCTTTAAATGAGGATAACATTTAAACAAGATCCTAAATATTTTCAGCTTTTAACAGTTTGCTTTGACAAAGTGGAAAGTCCTGGTTTCCTGCCAGTCATACACTAACTGGTTTTCTAACAGACCAGATTATGTGCACTAATAACTAAATACCTAAAACATTATCAGCAGTAAGTGTTCCCATGACTCGGGGAAGCTGTCCAACTCACACTGTGACTGGGAAGATATTGTTGGCTGCTGTGATCGTCAAGCAAGTGCTGAACACCACCTGCTCGCAGTGGCCGTGCAGCACGCAGTCATCCGAGTTCCAGGATACGGGCAGGGTGAACGTGATGTTTATTTCTTCATGGGCTTCCCGGCCTACACACAAAAACAAGTCCACATACAATGAGAACCTTAATCTTTTTTCCACATTTCTTTCACTTCACATACATGTTCTAAGGTAACCTTACAACTCTGACGCTCAGCCATGAACACAACACACATACCTCTAAACCACACACACACACAGTCAGGCTGAACAAGGTTTTAGCTTTGGGGTTTTTTCTTGGTGCCAAAAATTAGTGACATTTTCTAAATTGTATGCATAAACCTCCCAGAGCAGAAACTCGTAGAGATTAGGCAACAATATCCGACGTGCCAACAAACCACTTTCTTGATAACAAACAACTGACTGACTTTGTGGATTTATGCAATGTTCATTTAACCTCAGACAGGATTGGAAGATTATCAGCTTAACGCAGTTATGACCGAGGACAGAAGTGTGGATCTAGATGGAGATTCACTCACTCACCGAAAGTATTAAAATTAAAGTACAGAATGTATTTCTACCTTACATACAGTGTAATAATCGATAAGGACATAAAATTTAACATGTGTTGTAAATGCGGCCAGTTTCTACAATTATCGTTATCTAAAAGGTCCGATTTGATTACTGCAGTCAATGCAATCTAGGTCCAGAAAAATATTGCACTCCCCAACTAAACTGAGTCCTTAATCTGACAGAGACTAACAGACTATCCAGGTGTAAATACATCTGTACTCTTTGGTTCCACCGAATGCAAAAGCGTTGCGAAAGCTCTATCGAGCTTTCCGCCTGGCCCCGTCATACCCGGAGAATCTCTGCTGCGGCTGGATTCTTCAGTTCATTCAATAGCGTGGCAGTTGCAACATTACGCGATAGTTGGTGCACTTATGGGTATTTAAAAAGAATAAACCAGCAAAAGGTTATTTGGCCAGTCTGACCTGGTCTCACGTGCTCGCTCTTTATGGTTTTATTAGGGATGCGTGGTGGTGTACAAAACTGTACGATTGTCATGCATGGTATCAAGTAGTGAGACCCTCTCTTATTTGGCGGCTTTATTCTCGTGCCGCTGTTTCAGAGTAAAACGTGATCCAAAGTCTGCACAGTGTTTTTTTTTTTTTTTTTTTTTTTAAATTGACCAGATCAACTTTGCTTTTCATTGCTGATTTCCTGCCTAAATGAGCCGCTCTGCTTTGGATTGACGTAGTTTCCCAGCGGTAAGCTGCTCCGCTGCGTTTTCACAATGCTTCTGCGTCCGGTGGAACAGAGAGGTTACTTTAAAACCCACGCTGTTCAAAATGTGTCTTGACATTGTCTTGCTGAAATAAACAGGGACAACCCAGAAAACGACGTTGCTTGGATGGCAACACTTCTTGCTTCAAAACCTGTTTGTACCTTTCAGCTTTAATTGCGCTCTCACAGATATGCATGTTTTCCAGGTCACAGGTACAAACTCAGTCCCAGACCACCACAGATGCTGGCTTCTGGACTATTTGCTGAAAACAAAACAGATGATCCTTTTTGTTTTTATACCTGGGGGCAACAACATTCATGATTTCCCCAAAAAAATGTAAACTAATCAGACCATCTCAGAAGAGCTTGGGCCCAGAGTCAGGTTTTTTTTAAAGTGTTACTGAGCCCACATTGTAGTATCCTTTGAGCTGGGCAAAGATTATGAGGCTGTTTTTGTCCAGATTTTCCCCCTTCCCGACCCAATTATCTTAAGTCTTATAAAATAATGCTATAAAATTACCATTTGGTCTGAGGTGTGTTAAGAGCGAATTCGTCCCAACAATCGGCTTCGAAACGGGTCATGGCCGATAATCGGAAGTACTGAACATGTTCAATAATTATGACCAAAAGTCTTCAGGTGACTTGTGATTGTGTGGATGGTGAGGTGGAACAGAATGTATCCAATCAGAGAGCGAGCTGACTGGGGAGCAAGGAAGGATATAAAGTCCGTGTTCACGCGGTCTGCAGTCCGTTATTTTTTTCAGTTTTGGATTTTTCTGTTAATAATCGTTGTAAGACCAACCATCATGTACTGTATGTCCTCTACCATGCTGGGTGTTGTGTTTTTCCAGTTATTGCCATGGTTCTTTGTTTTTGCGGTTATTGCTTCGTTTCTTCTTCTTTGTTTCTGTTCGATCACTGGCTCAAAGAACTAGTCTAGATGGGTTGCAGGACAGAAACGTTGTGCGTGTTGTTCTGTGCTGAGATTATCAGAGCGCACCACACAGTACGGGCAAAACTGCTAAATACATGATTTTTAATCTTCATGTGTGGGGTCTCTAACAGATCAAAATCTCTTCAGATTCAGAAAATCCTTGTGTGTGCACCAGCCTCTACAGAACGATGTTTGGTCAGGGCTATTCAGTGCTATTTTTCAGCCTTGCTGCTTACACGCAAGAATGGACTGTAGATGCTGAAATCCCTGTATTCCTTTCAATTATAAATTTAGAAATGTTCCTAAACTGTTGGGACTATTTGCTCACGCAGTTAATCAAAGTTGGGGAACCTCACCCCATCTCCAGTTCACATATTCACCTGTAGAACGACCCAAACAGCTCTTCTAGTTTTCATTTTTGCATTCCTCTACTTTCCCAGTCTTTTGTTGGCCCTGCTTGTTTTGGACTGTGTTGCAAATATCAAATAAAAAAATTGTAATTATTTGCAAAAATAATAAAAAAATACTGTATTCATACACAATGATCAGTCCACATACAAAATTTACATGCGTGTTCATTTCCGCCTCTGCTTGTGAAGGTGATACAAGGAAACATGTCAACTCCTACAGTTTTTAATGAGCTATGTTGTCAACAGTCTTTGTCTACATGGTTTTGTCTCTCAGAGGAGAGAAGTGTCTCCTTCCATGACACAGCTACTCAAACAAGAGCAGCAACTTTTCCACTCCTCACTGCTCCTCAAATAAACAAAGGAAAGAACAATATTTCTTTCAGACTGCATCATGTGTGATGTAACACTATCGTCTGTTCCTTACAGCTACATAAGCACTGTTAAAGGAAGGGGTCATTCTTTGGTTTCGATGGAGTCTCCTGAACTTTGTTTTCCTTTTAAAAAGTTAAACTGCAGAAACTTGAGGCCTTCTGGTAACGTTTCATATATACCTCAGGACTCCTTAAAGTCCTTAAACTATTAAAGAGGATGCTGGGAAAAGTGGGGTGCACTTGAATTTTTTGCTAGTGCAGCCAAACTAAAAAAGTGCACCATGGTACCAGTTATGTTTACCAATACTGTTTAACAATGGCTGCAAGGAGGTTTGCATGTATACTGCCTGGACAAAAACAAGTCACCGCATGGATTTAACTAAGTAAATGGATAGGAGCCTCCTGTTGGATCGCCCAGCTACAAGTTATTTAACCCCAACTGATGCAATGAATAGCTTCTCATTTTTTAAACAACCATGTAGAAAGACACATCCCGTAGTCGTGGAAAAGATTTTATTCTGTTTAAGAAGGGTCTCTGCTGGCATCAAGCAGATATATTTGGGGTTAAGAAAATCAGTCAGTAGTGACACCTGTTTGTACAAACAAGTTTAGAAAATTAGAAGTCCTACACATGTAGCAACGTTTGCCTCATTTTGTAACTTTTTTTTAATGTTAAATCCCTGACAAACAAATTTTCAAATAATTTTAAAACGGTTTTTAACTTAACAGCCATCTAAGTGCAAGATGACTAGTCTCAAGAACACCAGTTCTATCTTTACAGATAGATACAAGATCATTTCCACAGACAAACTGAATATTTACACAGCTTCACTGCCATTTCTTCTCATCCATTTTGGAGGTTTAGAAATTCAAAACTAAAGGTAAATGTTGGTTAACAGCTTACCTTATAAAAACTGAGGGAGCATAAACAGCAAATAAAACAAGAGGCAGAAGGAACAAGCTGTCTTTTGATATGGGAGATTCTACATTAAGGGTTAATATAAACTTACTAAGCAGAGAAATAAAAAAAAAATAGAGTTTATTCTACTACCACAACAGATATCACAGAAATACAGTGTTTTTAATGTTTAGAGATGTTTGCATTGGAAAGCTCCCTGTTAACTAAACATGAATTACCAAAAACATGACCAAAACTTATGCAGAGTCAAGTCTGAATATCTGAATACTAGTGCTGGGTGATATAGTATACTGTTCAGAGTGAAAACTAGGTTTTATTTTTGTTATTAATTTGTCTTATACCACAAACACCGGTTTAACCCATAAGAGTCTAACGTAACATGTTTGATACATACAGTTTCTAAAACATTTTACATCACTTATGGCAAAAACTTGGCTAAAAATCTTGTTGAACAGAACCTGATACTTGTCATCTGCCCCCTAATAGATACCAGGAAGCAGAAATTTGTTACATTTTGTTCAAATAAATAAAGATAAATAAAGACCTCCTATTCCCAAAGTTTTTTTCATGGGTCGGGCCTTTAAGAGTTAATGAGTCTAAACATGGTCTAACACTGGCTCAGCAGGAAACTGTTAGAGAGAGGAACCTTTTTCAAAGCTGCACCACTAAACATGCAACAGAGCAGCTGTGTCAATGGAGGTGTCGAGTGCTGAAAATGGATAAAGAAAGTTCAGAAAGTAAAGCTGTAGCACGCAATCAAGTTTAATATGATGACAGAAAAAAAGATGAGCAGCATCTGTTGGCTGGAGATCCTTTTGGTTTTAACAGGTTGGATGTGGATCAAACAACTATTCACTAAAAATTATGTTAAGTAGGGCTGCAACTAATGACTATTCTGATCATCGATAAGTTTATGCAAGTCAGACGTTCTTCCTCTTTAAATGTTCAAGCATTGCAGATATACTTCCACGGTATGCAAGGTCCACTTTACAAATCTCACATTTATTTATTTTATAAGTTTAACATGAAGTTATCCCAGACTTTTGACGTCCTTTGCCACCATTTTGTTCCTTGGTCGGCCACCATATTTTTACCCTGGCGGAGTCTCAGCAGAAGTAGGAAAAGAAGACGACGTCTCACTCTGTAGTTTTTTTCTTTGTACATGTGCAACCCTCAGAGATAAGAAAGAAGATAATGTCTCACGCTGTGGTTTTTTTTTTGTTTGTTTTTTTTGCCGGGTAAATTCATGACTAATCGTTGCAGCTCTAATGTTAAGATAAAGTTGTCAAAGATGGCAACACAAGCAACTTGCTATCCCACCTTAACTGCTAATATGTTTTGGATTACTGATTTTGTAGTGTCAAACACAGTATTGAAGAATACTGCCCAGCGCAAAGTAGTCTGACAATATTTACCCTTGGCTTACACATGCAGAAATCAGTCCATCTTTATACATTTTTTCTCTGTGGAGCTTTGTGAACAGATAAAACATCTGAAGGAGGAAAATAACAAACATGCTCTTTGAATACATGTATTGTAACTTCAGACACAGGCATGCATACTATGTACTCAGAAACTTGTGGAATTAACTTTTCACTTGGATCCACCCTCTCATACCTTTTAGGTACGAGCCATATAGGAAACTGTACAGGAGCAGGTTAATGTTACACAACGCTGCCACTGTTGGCTCACTGTGTCTGAGAAATGTCACCACACAAAGATGTAAGTTAAAACCCACTAAAAGCTCTGCAGCACACATACCTTCCAGATCAGTAACATATATTGACTGTTCACTCCTGAACTGTGGACATGCATGCCTTCTCACAAGTACCGGTTAATATTTACAGCCCAAACTGGTTTTTCCTGATAATAACTTCCTCATGCTGTGGGGCAAGTAAAAAATCTGATGAGAGTGAGGACCTACCAGATAGGCCGATTTGTTGCCCCAGCACTGTGGCATACAGGTGGGTGATATTGCGAGAATACCCTCCAAATGGGCGCTGAGGGTCCAGTGTGAGGGTGATGGGCACTGAGATGTTAATGGGACCCGAGTCCTCCAGCAGGAGGGGGGCCTGGGTGCTGGAACGAGCCTGACCGCTGGTTACAACCATGCTCTCTGGTGTGGTGGACTCGTTCAGGCCGTGTTTTATCGTCTCATTCTCCGACACACAGAAGTCCAGCTCATTGAAACGCAGCAGAAAGGTGTTCCAGTCCTGAGGAAGAGGCAGAAGTGAGGAGTGAGACATGATAACACAGTGTCACACATCTACAGCTTCAACTACATGCACTAACAGTTCACTCCGAGGCCACTGAAGTTTTTCACCTCCAGTCTTTTTTATTTGCATGTGCTTTCTGTTTACTTTCAGATGCAAAGACTTATTTACATGCTGCTCTCTCCCTCTGAGCTAGTGGCACAAAAACAACCCAAAAAACCAAATCACACTTAGCTGGCTTTGCTTTGTTTTTCTATGCTGTCCATTTAAAGTCTTTAACCTCAGGTTTACATCAGAACCAGTTGGATTAAATGGACAGGATAACCTGTCTGGTAAATATATAAATAACATTTGACTAAACTAGGTCAGGTGTTATTCATGTTTAGGGGAAATCCCTTCTTGTGATATAAGTAGGCCGTAAAGTTAAAGGCCTGACACATTATTATAGGTGATCAGTTCCCAGTGTTTCCTCTACCATGTCCTAACCACATGACCGCTGACAACTGCAGGCCCGTCATGGGAACATGAACAGCTGACCCGCAGAATTTTGTTGTCACTGTAGTTATTTCTGAGGCCTATCATGCTTAAAATAAGTCTAAATATTGATTTGATATTAATAGATCTGATCTTAATTGTATGTTTTATTAAGGTCAACAAGTTATCTGAGATCGGAACTTTAAGAATATTTAGAGCAACTCAACTCAGTAAAATGGTTCACTTCATAGGACATTTCAGGAGTTTTTTTATCACAGCATTTCCATCATTTATACAAAATTAGTTTGTGATGAGGTCTGAAAATGTGATGAGACTTCACAGCCTGAGCGTAGGTGTCAGATGTTTAAATTATTTTGTCATTAGGTGTTTATTCACACTAATGCTGTAATGGGGAGGTTACGTGTCACAGCTTTTCTTTGTAAATACATGGCTCAACAGATAAATCAAAAGACTAATTATGTTAAAATAAACATTGTTTTAGTCAAAAGTCTGTATGCCAGCACAAGGAGGGTGATGCATTATTCTCCTACATTGACTCCTTATTTTTTGAAATTTACAAACCCTGTTTTAAATCTTGTTTAAGAGACTGTGTAGTTTGCCTTACCTCTGTCAACTCTGGAGACTTTATCTCTTTAATCTTAAAGAAATAGCCGATGGTCAGGAAGGCGATGGCCACCGCACTGACGCTGATCATAAAAATGACCAGAGGTGGACGGTTGTTGATGTAGCTTCTTAGGTTTTCTACAGGATTTAAAAGGTACACCTGCATAGAAACAGACACAAACATGCTGACATTAATACTTTTCTAATGTATTTAATACGGAGCACTTAAAATATTAAAACTCTCCAAATTGAACCCTGATGACAAAAAAATAATAATAAAAGAAAATGAGGCTTTTGAAAAGGCAACATCCAACGTTCAAATGCACGTCACTCTATTCTGCCATCACTCCAGTACTGACGATTATCCAAGTTGTAAAATAATGATGAAATAATTTAGATTACCTGGAATCGGTATTTTGGATTCAAGATTAAAATTAGACTGAAAGTATAACCGTTTGCAAACAGATGCTGCTGCTGCATTAAAGATAAGTATTATTGACTCATCTTGATAATATCATCTGTTGTTATTCACGCCATCACCAGCATTTGCTTTATTCTATTAGGTTTTAAAAACTGTTCTGTTAGCTTTAAATTATTATGTCTAAATAAAAAAAGGAAGATAACCATTTAAGTGAAGATAGTTGTGAATGCTTTGACCTGTAGACAGATTTCATTAATGCAGTATCTAAGCAGCAAAAATGCAGACGGGACTTTACTCAAGTGTGTTCTTGAAATAACGATTAAATATGTGTACACAGATGAGTGTGGACCAGCTCAGGAGAACTAAAAGCTTTTATAATCATTAAATAATACATCATTGACTACAATCCAAATGAATAGGTAAATTAAATGCTGACAGCCGTCACAGGTGGTGTGAACCCATCACGAGATGGTGTCTAGTTACCAGTTGCAGCACAGCATGGCTGGTATCCTTTTCATCTTGTTAGTCAGAATCACTGGGACAAAATGTCTTTATGGGAACATCCACTATATCAGGAGTATACACCCAATCACGAAACAGTCATACACTTTAGTAATAAACTTATGACAGGCTTTGTAAATAAACATTACACAGGGCAGTTGTCACATATGACTAAGATTATTGCAGGTTCCTTTAAAAGTTCTGTTATTTTTTCATCTTTAGGTTGTATTAACATATTTTTTCTGCAATATTTTGCTTAAGGTATGACAAACTGTGCCCAAGTTAAGTTTATGTATTTAATTTAAAAATGAACAACTTTTTCTTAAAGTAGCCAGACTTTTTTTTGTAGGGTAATGAGGATTACTAATGAAGCCGTGATATTTTTGTTGGTTTTCTTCAGCCATGTTTACACAGACAAACAGGCGGTTCTAATGATTGCACAAGCTAATAAGCAGTCAGCTCGACCAATCTCATTTATGTAATAACTGTGGCAAAATTGGTTTCTCCAATTCACTATTGTATCATGCTAGAACACAAGCAGACAAGGGAAAACAGCAGCAGAATCAGGCTCACTGATGCTTCCTTGAAGCCTAGCAGAAACTGGTTTCTGATGCTATCTCTTATGATGGGAAAATCTAACAATAATTAAATGATGTCGAACTGGATAGCTCATGTTAAGGTTTTCAACTATCAGTTATTTACTAAGACTGTAACATAATAACTCGTTCACTTCAATAGACTACTGTAAACCCAAAGCAAAATACAAGAGCTAATGCAAATGTCCCCTTAATGTGCAGGTTGTCTGATCACCTAATTATTAAACTGGCCTCTAAAAAAAAAGAGCGAGAAAAAAAAAATCTGCTTCCTGCTTGCGCATGTTTTATCTATACATCTAGAGTTAATATCCTGTGCGTGCAGTGAAACAAGTAGGGCCGAGTTTTATTGGTAAGACTAATATGACTGTCTTGCTTTAATACAAAAGGTCCCCAAAACAAGCTGCATCGTTCAGGAAGAACTCAGATTTTAAGAGGACGACCGATAACAAAAACAGCTTGATTTTTAAGTAGAACAATCCAGTAGTACTCGACGTTTAATCTGTTGATTATATTAATCACCATATAAGGTAACTTTAAACCGTAGGATAATTTAATATAAAAGAGTACTTAATTAATCAGTGTTTGGCTTATTTCACACGTACCCAGGTGACACCAAGCTGTCAACCTTTTAGCTCGACGTGCTAGCTACCTATGACAGTTAAGATATAAAAATAGCATTACAAACGTAACACATTTAGGATAATAGTTAGTTTTAAAACAGCTAACAAAATAAAGTAAACATTTCTCACCATGTTTCCCCTGTGCATACGACGGATGCTAGCTAGGAGATGCGATGCGGGCCGCAGCAAGGCTGCAGCTTCGCTAGCAAGGTAGCCTCTCTGCACAGCTAGCCTGTGCTGCTAGCTAGTTTGCTTTAACAAAGCTAGTCCCTCCTGAATATCAAAAGTCTTTGCTCGGTGGATGCAACCAGGTTTTAACATACGTAACAACACCTATACTCCTTCCCATTATTTTGTCTAAGGTTTACTACAGCCTTTGAGTTAAATACATTTTAAATTAAGTCTGGGATAACGTCAATATTGTATCTGGGTCCTCCCTGCCGACATCTACTCCGCGTCCCCGCACTGCGTAGTAAACCCACCGCAGCGCCGCATTCTCGTTATTTACATACAATGTGCGCCCGGAAATGGGAGTTCGTACATTGATAATAGGCTAGCGTAAGCAATTTACGTGGCCAGAAAGCGTTCAGCAGCAGCGTGTTTACAAACTGTTGGAGACTGCTGTCGCAATAAGTACCGTAGGAAAGTGCAGGAGGATTTTTTTTTTTTTTTTTTTTACAGTTGATGGTGTGTGTCTTGTATCTAGCTTAACTTTTAGTTAAAAGTTGGTGACAAATGTTTGGCGTTTTGCCTTATGACCACGAGATTTGCTCCAATGTAAACCCAATTTAATTTTGTATTTTTTCCCCAAAGGAAAAGCCATTATTCCCGGCAGTCTTTGAATGCAACATACAAGCCTTCTGTCGGTGGCACATTAAAACACCTGCGATGTCTAATGACTGAGTGAGTGAGTGAGTGAGTGAGTGAGTGAGTGAGTGAGTGAGTGAGTGAGTGAGTGAGTGAGTGAGTGAGTGAGT
>JBAGKP010000017.1:25297850-25311546 GCA_037177255.1 Melanotaenia maccullochi
CTCAGTTTCCTGTTCTTAGCTGACAGGAGGCACCCGGTGTGGTCTTCTGCTGCTGTAGCCCATCTGCTTTAAGGTTGGATGAGATGCTGTTCTGCAGACCCATCCCAGCCCGAACCTGTTGGTCGAAACGAAGCTTTAAATCCCCTTTTTTCCTCATTCTGATGATCAGTTTGAACGTCAGGAAGTCGTCCTCACCATGTCTACAAGACTAGATGCATTGAGTTGCTGTCATGTGATTGGCTGATTAGGGCTATTATTGGATTATGTTTGTGTTAACAAGCAGTTAAACAAGTGGAGCTCATAAAGCGGACGGTGAGTGTATCATCTTATACTACATGTGCATAATACACAGTTTCATTTGGAAGAGAGAAAATTTATTTTTTAAGATGTAAAAAGAAAAAAACACCACTGGGCAAATCCTGGAAGCAGACAAAACGTGGAGGCAGGGATGGGGGTGCAGAGGATGCTGTGTAATGAGAATATAAAGCAATGGAAACATAAATGCAATAACAAGGATTCAGTCGTCAAGCAGGGTTAATGAAAACAGCTTGTGTTGTTTGAAGACGAGGTAACAGAGCAGAAACAAGAACTTGCTGTGGGAAGTAAGCAGGAAGCAGAAAACAGAAGCTGCCAAAAGATATTGCACGTTGAGACGAAGGGGGCTTGTCTTGTTTGGTTAAATGAAAACACAAAGAGACTAAAATGCTGTGCTTGTTCTTCTTCCCACCAGGGGGCATCATGTCCAGTTTCCTCATGGGCTGTTATGACCCAGACGCCAAGAAATGGTGCACAGTCACCAAGTGCTCTGGAGGCTACGATGACGCCATGCTGGCCAGGCTCCAGAAAGAGCTGGACGTGATCAAAATCAGCAAGGTCAGGGAGGATCCACTCAGAGCCTGGCCTGGAATACTGAGCTGATGTAATACAGCATCAAACTTTCCTGTGTGTTTCTGTAGGATCCAGGCAAAATTCCCGGCTGGTTGAAAATTATCAAGAACTATTATCCAGATTTCATAATCCGTGATCCTGAGGTGAGATTCCATGATCTGATGTAGCCTGACATGACAGATGATGTAAATAGTATTCCCTCTTAATACTGACTGATGATCTGACCTGTAAAATACACGTAAACACCTGAAAGTTGAAAACTTAAATGAAACGACTCTGTGGCTTTTACATCTCACAACAAACAAATTCAATTTTTTTTTTCCTTCATGAATCCTGAATCTTTTCATTTATGTTTCACCTGCTGCTGCCGTTTCCTTTCCTGCAGCAAGCACCTGTCTGGGAGATCACAGGCGCAGAGTTCTCCAAATCAGAAATGCACACCGCTGACGGCATCTCTATCCGCTTTCCCCGCATGACGCGAATCCGTGATGACAAGGACTGGAGGAGCGCCACCAACCTGCCTCAGCTTAGAGTCAGTCTCCAGCTTTCTGCTTCCTTACATGCAGTGAACTGACGGCACCATGGGAAATGATTAAGCACCGTCATTTAACAATTAGGCTTTAATGAGATGGCAATCCTTAAACATTCATTAGAAATTGGTTACTCACTTGATAGGAAGATGTGTCCAGTGGGATTAGCTGCTGCTAATTAGTTTCTATTGTAATATAAGATGGAGTGAAGATGAGTAATGGGAGGATGTGTACCTCAGGTGACGGGAAAGATGAAATAATTAAGAAAATACCTTTGGGATCTATATGTGGAGAAGGAGCAAGTCTGCAGTCAGAGTCATCCTGTAAACACTGACAAACAAGATGAAATGTGTGAGGCGGTAAAACATGGCTGTGCTAAATAACGTGAAGCAGAGACGGGTCTTCAATCTGCCGACACGTAGAACATACATCAGCTGGCTGAAGCCCGTCATTATGTCATCACTCTGCTCAGGAGCTGTTCCGCATATCCAAGGAGACGAGTGACTTTAAAGTGACAGCCGGTCCTTCAACATCCAGCGACGATAAGGGATCATCGGGGGGGGACAGCGGAGGGAACTCTCCATCGTCCTCGTCAAACAGAAGCGCTCCACCTAAAAGGACCAGTAAGTAAACTGTGTCTTCGTGGTATGTTGAGTGTCTATCAGGCATTTATTTATTTTTTATTATAATATAGAACTTAAAATAACACATTAATAATCAAATACAGACAGTAATAAAAGAACAAAAAGCAGTCGTTAATTGTTAACATTCACACTCAGGCTGCACATCATCATTTTCATTATGTCTGACCAGTTAGAACCAGTTAATGTTCCAATAAGAAACTTTGAACTTAGTTTTGTGAAAGTTAAAACAAATCTGTGCTTTTTGTCTTTTTATAATCCCTCAAACATACAAGCAGCACTTAAACTGGATCAGTAGTCTCCAAACTTTTTCAGACACGACCCTCCCAAGATAACATGGTGGTGGTCACGACCCCCCACCCCCCACCCCCCCGTTCACTGTGTGATATTTTAAATGGGTCGTCCTGTGGCCATCTCCTAAATATAAGGCTTAAAAACTGTCACAATCTTTATAAATAAAGGGGATAAAGTGGTTTTTGATGGATTTGGTTCACCGGTGTAACAAACCACCTGCATGCCCAAAATCGCCGACATAACGCAAAAATTGGATTTTTGACCTGGTATGTGTAATAACTTTGTTGTTTTATGCATTAATGCGTTAAGAAATTAACACGTTAATTCCACAGTTTTAATCTCTTTGCATTAATGTGTTTATTTTGACAGCCCCAATAAAAATCCTAAAGTCATGTTCACAATGCTCTGGCAAGCCCTGAAACATGATAAGCTAACATCTTGCCACAACTTTTAAATAATAAAGCCAACAACGCAATATTTGTCACCATTTTAAATGTAATTAAGCCGATTCTGTTTGTGTTTTCTGCATCAGGGAAATTATTGGGCCCAACTGGACAGGATGGTGTAGCAACCTTTAAAAAAAACACCTGACAATCGCTTAACATTTTGGCTATTTTAAATAATATTAAATAAGAAAAAAAGTATTTTTGAGCCAGTAAAGTAATAACATTTTTCTAATAATGTGATAAGTTTTTAAACCATTGGTAATTGGCCCAACATGAAAAAAACATATTTAGAAACTATAACTGCAGCCAGTAATGTAGTAATATAATATAATATAATATAATATAATATAAGGCTGTATTTCTCAGAAATACACGAGTTTTGTTTCAGCAGTTTTTGTGCAGTTCATCAAAAATAAGAACGATTACATCACTGGCAAGTTATGTTATTGGTATTATTTTATTTAAAACGGCTAAAATGATCATATTAATGGAAGGTTATTGGTTGCGGCATCATCCTATCCAGGAACTGGTTTAACCCTATAATTCCCACAAAATCATGGAATTTGACAACAAAACAGAAATCAACTGTAAAATATATAAAATAAAATATGGAATATTGTGGAATTTGCACCTATTTAGGTTTGATCTGTTATTCCCACCAATTTCAAGTGCCTGAGCCAAGTGAAGTAGACAATCCTGATAAAGGATGACAGGAGCACTGAAGTTGTCCAGAAAACTAGGAAATCCAACGTTTCTGGTGAAGCATCAGGCTGAAAACATGCAGGCTAACAGGAGCATCGGCTCATCTAACCACGCCATCATTTGTTTAGAAAGGTTTTATTTTGCTCTTTAGTTTACCCTGTTTGTTAAAAAAAAGCCAAGCAAGCCATAATTTGTTGACTTGACAAGGTTCATAATAAATAAGAGCACGTTTTACTTTGTAAAATGTGTAAAATGACACTTTTTAATCACGTCTTAAACGTTTGTTTTATGGTAAAAATCTGTTTCATACTGGATCTTATTAAATTTGTGTGATAGTTATGGGAAAAAATGTAAATTATTCATTAAGATTAATCATGATTTTTTAAATTTAAACCTACAATGTGGAAAATTTAATAAAGAATTAAAAAATGACATATCACACCCTTTTATACTGTATTAATATACAATTATTTGAACCAAAGTTCAGTAACTTTAGTTTTACAAACACTTTAAACAAATAAGCTGCTTTTTAACAGCAGTATTCCCTTCACACAGCAGCAGTTAAAATATTTATTGTAAAGCTAAAATGAAAAATTAATGTAATAAAATTAAATATTTATGACAAAGAAGGACGGAAGTTTCAGGATTTATTTGTTAAAAGGTAGAAAGTCAGCAGGATGAATTAACTTGATAAAAACACATAAACTTGCTCCGCCTTAGTGGACTTGATGGGCTTAAAGGGACATTTAGCTATTTTTCATTAGGTTGTAAATATGACTGTTTGCAAAATCAGATGGTTTATTGATGAGCTAAAGCCAATGGAGGATAATTCATTTCTCCAACTAAAAACAACTGGGACTTGTCAGTTTCATAGTAGACAATCATCCACTTGGCATTTGTCCAAAAGGGCCATAAGATCTTTGGGATTTGACTTGTTTAGAGTAGCTTTTAGCTTTAGCTGAGCAACCATCTGGCACCCTAAACGAAGGCTCTAAGCACTGCTGAAAATGTTTTAAAACGCAAAGGTTTTCATAGTGATGCATCTAATGCATTTATAACATTATTTTTAAAAAATATGTTTTGCTGGTACTTTTAGTGTCATCATTCTGGAAATTTCATGTAATTCCATGAAAAAAATGGAAAATTGCTAAAAACATTGTGGAAGGTACAGAGGGCCACTTGCTGCTCCGGAGCCACAGATTGCAGGCCCCCTATTTAGGATGTTGAAATATGGACTGATGATTCTTTGCTTTAAGCCCTGGCTAACACACAGAGAGGTGTGTTTGTGAATGTCAGTAACATGGACTCTCTTCTCAGACAGCAGCACGCCATCCAAGCCGAAGGCAGTTAAATCTGAGCCTCGCATTCCCGGCTCAGCGGCACCCAGCGCAAAGAAGGTTCGCCACATTTTCAGGATCTATGCAGTCATTGGTAGTTTTCCTCTGAGAAGAAGCATGATGAACCCAACACTGTGTTTTACCACCAGGCAAAGAAGAGCGAAAGTGTCCACAGCAACGGACAAACCAAACCAAAAACCTCTCAGCTGCTGGAGCCAAGAAATGACAAGGTTGGTCTCTGACACGCAAACACAGCCAGGTCTCCGTGAACAAAACACTGACGACTTGAGGTTTAACATGAAAACATTAATTACCACCCAAACAATCACAGAGGCACATATTTAAATCCTGTGTCGCAGCACGTAGAATGAAAAGCTGCTCCCTCAGGCCTCCGCTTGCTGCTTTATTTAAACATTTAGGAGAAACAATCACATCGGTGGAGTTAAACGGCTTTTTGCTTTTCTTTTGCTGGCCGTCATCTGAGTCATGAGGATCTGCAGAAGCTAAAACTGGAGCAGAGCAAGACACAAAATCAGTTTAATGTCACTGTATTTATATAAACAGATGACAGCGACATTAATACCCGCATCGAGTCTGTTTTCATTTCCTGGCAGCTTTAAACAACATGAAACTTAAGTTCAAGTATAGTCAGAACTGAACAGAGCAAGACAAATGTAGGTTTGTTTATTTCTAACATAACCATAATTACTTTTAGCCTTATAGATGCATATCCTGGTGGCAGCTGTAGAGGCGGTTGCTAAGCAACCTGAGCACTACTTGTGCCTTGTGTCCCGGTATGTTGGGGGAAACTAACGCTGACTTTGATCCTTTGTGTTTCCCGTAGACGCTGCTGGACATCTTCAGCGGGGTGAAGCTGTTCCTGCCCGCCTCTGTGCAGGACTTCAACAAACTCAAGAGGTATTTCCTGGCTTATGACGGAGACCTTGTACCGGATTACGCCGCCGCCTCGGCAACACATACGCTGGCTGAACCCGAGGAGGGCAGCCAGGCTCAGAGAGTCTCACCCAGCTGGATCTGGGAATGCATCCGCAAGAGGCGTGTCGTACCGCCCTGTTGATAAAGAGAAAAAACGTAGATGTAGTTTTTCCGACTATAAATCAACACTCATCAGAGGAACTTGGTTTAAAATACAGCAAATGCTCTAATCACTGCTCTCAGGTTGTTTTTATTTATGGGGCTTCTACTCTATGCTTTGAAGACTTTATTTCTTAGTTCTGTTTGGGTCTGTGGAAAATTGTGAAAACTGATGTTTTGATGAAATGAGGTCTTCTCTGTAGATTTAGAACTTTTTAGAAACATAGTTAAAGCCACTAAACACGAGTAAATCTTGAACAGCATCGAACATATGAATCAGACATTTGCAGCCAAACTAATAAAAAGCTCTACAATGATCATGTGAAACTACTTTTACAGGAAAGGTTGTCAACTGGAAATGAACTTTTCTGCCTTTAGGAATAAAAGTGTTGATAAGTTTCTCAGTCACATGACTTCAGTGTTATTAAATTTCACTAGTTTGTACTGTGATGCTTCTTAATGCACAACCACTTTTATACACATCACACCAGAGTACCAGCAAAGGTGGGTGGAGTAGACAAAATTGTTCAAGTAAAAGGAGTGTTAGTCCAAATTAGCGTTACTCAAACAGAAGTAAAAAATCCAAAAAAGGACTCAAGTGAAAGAAAAGTACTGAGTCACTGTTTGACTGTGATGTTGTTTTAATAATGAGAACAAACAAATTACCAAAACCATCAGGACCATTCCTAGTATGATAGCTGGTAGCTAATGCTAGTTCGTTCTGCCATAGAAAATGTGTTGTGGTCTGCTTAGCTTCTGCAGCTTTTAAACAAATCTGGTGTCCCATTAAAACCATTTTACTTTTCCCAAAAATTTGTGCTTTTTTGTTCTTTGTTTTTTTTTTTTATGTGTTTTATTATTTTCAGGAGTGATATTTTTAGCTCTAGAGGCCTTTACGGGGGCTCAGAGTCCATGGCCTTTTAGAATATGCATAAAGGGGTCCCTGAGGAAAATAGGTTGGGAAGTACCGATTTAGATGAATAAAACAAATTAATACATTTTGACTAAAATGATGACAGTGGAGTCTGAATAAAATTAAATGTGAGACCAGCAGAAATGAATAGAAGTTCCACACAGCTCTCAGACTTGTTACTGGACAACATCCAGTAATTTACCTTAATTATTCCTCTGACTCCAGTAAGTTAACAAGCAGCTGATAACAGGCTAATAACTGAAACAGCCAATCAGAAGGTTGCAAAGACTGACTTACAATGGTATTTAGCAAAACACACCTTGGGTCTGTGACAGAGGACTATGGCCTGTCCTCATCAGGAATCAGTCTCATCCAGTTTCCTCTTCCCCGAGGACCCTTCCTCACTTCGGCTCCACCACTGCAGGTCAAACTGCTCTCTGATGTGACAGGGCTGGTACGTAGAGCAGAAAATATGTCATCAGTAATCACTAGAAACAGTTTTTATTATTTTACACAACAGGTTTACTAGTATTGAACATACTGAGCTGTAGTTGTGAGTTGTATTATTGTAGTTGGTGTTCTATAGAAAAACCCAGAGACAGCATCAACGATGGCTGTAGCCACTGGAACTGCTTGTTTCCACCTCATCGGTTATGCATAACATGAAGCAGTGGTCATTTCATTGTAAACGTGTGTTTTACCACACGTGTTCTGGGATATAACAACTCCATAAGGAACTATGGCTTTGTTTCCATGGACACAAGTATTCAGATTTAAAGCCTGATCGGAATAAAAATGCTTGATGTAAGTTGGAAGATTCTGTAAAAAGGTATCCATGTTTGTTGTTTTTTTTTTGTTTTTTTTTTTGTTTCCAATGGGAGGAATGCTGTTGGAGAATTCCACTACCAAGTTTGTAGTGGAACCTCCCAGATGAAGGCCAGTGGGCTGAAACGCAGTACTGTGCATGCCTGCTACATCACCCACATGGCTTGGTCAGCACGGTTTACTCAGTAACGTTTATTAAAAAGACAGTTATGTGTAGTGGAAGACAGGACTGAAACAGAATCAGTATGTAATACAAATACACTGCTTGAGATTTGAAAAGAATTTAAAATTAAAATTATTGAGGGAGAAACTGAACTCTGTAAGATGGCAGCATATAGACATACAAAGCGGTGTTTCTTTACACCGGAAATCATCGGTTCTTCTCCTGTTTCTGGAAGGTCAGACAATTCTGTGCTGGTTAAACCCGGGTAGACATGGCTTTTTAAAGTCCTCAGACTCTGGAATGACCTGCCCCTGTCCCTCCATGTGGTCGACCCCATGGACTCTTTTAAAAAGCAACTGAAGACTTTTTTGGTTGATGCTTGTTATTTATTTTATGCAATTATTATGTTGGTGTATCCATCCATCCATTATCCAGGGTTGGGTTGTGGGGGCAGCTGCCTAAGCCGGGAAGCCCAGACTTCCCTCTCCCTGGCCACATTTGCCAGCTCGTCCAGGCAGGATCCTGAGGCGTTCCTAGGCCAGTTGAGGGATGTGGTCCGTCCAGCGTGTCCTGGGTCTTCCTCTGGGCCTCCTTCTGGTGGGATGTGCCTGGAACACCTCGCAACGGAGGCATCCTGACCAGATGCCCGAGTCACATCATCTGGCTTCTCTCGATGCGGAGGAGCAGCGACTCTACTTTGAGCTTCTCACCCTATCTCGAAAGCAGAGACCGGGTGCAATAAAAAACTGCAATAAAACACCCTGCAGGGTTTTCTCCGAAGGTGTTTTATTGCAGCCATTTATGAATAAACTTTACTTAAAGTTATTTATATGTAAACACATGATCGGAATAAGAGTTCAGGTCTGATCAGATCCAACTGAAGACATTTTGCAATTTGGTGAGGATGCTGGGTCAAAGTGTTCTACATGTAAATGAGAAGCATGAGTAATTATTTACAGCCTGCCTTTATGAATTAGAATAAAACTGCTGAATTTTCTCAGAAATCTTGCCAGGAGATGTTTTTAAACCATCAAACCAGCCCGTGGGCAGATGACTTCACGGTCTCCGTATCAACGACATGTTTTGACAACAGCAGAAGTGCTAGACAGTGATGGTGGAGTCAGGGCGGCCTGGAGTACCTGTCTGGAAGACTTGATCAGAGTCGCAGAGCGCAGACCGGAGTGGCCGACAGGCGCTGCCGTCTCAACCAGCTCCAGCAGGATCCGGGTTCTGGGAATGTGGCTCCATGAGACACCGAGTCCTGGCTGCACTTCTCCGCTGCCACTTCTCGTTACGTGGTTTGTTACCTGCGGGCCCAGACATCATCTTGTTTCTTTTTCTTTCTCAACAGATTATTTTCTCCTTTTGTTTTATGAGTTAATACAGCTTGTCAGAGCTAATACATTTTTTCCCTCAAATGGGACATTAACCCTTAAATATTCTAAGTTTTCCAGGCATTTATATCCTGTCCAGGAGGTTTACAATCCAGCCACTAAATGTAGTTTTTATTCAGAGACTCTATCTAGTAAATCCACAATGATCCATGGTAACACCATTATTTATCACATTTTCATCATTAAAAGATCATCATCACTATGTTGCTAAGAGACCTCTATTTAGACCTGAAGATGATGATGATGAAGCCACTTCCTGTCAAAGTTTCCACCAATCAGAGAGCTTAGATTAACAGTAATGTCCAATCAGGATCATCCAAAGATCAACCAGTGAGCAGAAAGTTCTATGTGTGTCTGAAAAGAAGAAAATGATGCTCATCTATGGCTGGAATAAAGCCAAGAAGATGTTTCTGATGCACGTTGGCGCCACAAAGCAGCTGAGTTGGAGTTGGTTTAGTGAGGATAGAAGGTAAATAGTAGCAGAAATAACTGGAAATGACAAAAAAGTGTAAATATGTAAATAGTTTCTGTTGTGTGTTTGTTTCAATGCCAATATTTTTTCTCCAGAAAGCCAAAACTTGAGAATGATGTGCAGATGAGAAAAGGCTTGGTCACTGTTGATCTGTGTGTTATTTCTACAAAGTTCTGTTAGTAATAAATTCTGCTTTCTTCTTCTATTTGGCCTTTATGCTGCTGTCAATACATTTATTTAACAAAAAAAGCAGAATAAAAGCAGTAAAAAAAAAAAATTTGGTCTTAATTTTTAGGGGTACTAAGGCAACCAGATTATCTGACAAAGCCGGCTTTGTGACACTTTCGCTACGACCCAAACAGAAGTGGTAAATGTTTGATATTCATATCAGGACAGAAAGTACAAGCAAGAAGAAAAGGAGTTTGTGGGAAATGCATCTAGCATTCAGAACAGTGCACATCAAGGACGGTGCCATCCTTACCAGAGCAGCTACGTTGAAGTCCTTTGCCATCGTCTTAAGAACTCCTGCTACTTGTATCATCAAGGACATGCCTGGAGGCGGCGAAGTTGAGGAGAGGTCGGATCATGAACAGAATACAGTCAGCGGATTTAAGTCCCACTACAGAAGCAGCTGCTACAAATATTGTTTAATATCGTTAAAGTTGATTTATTTGAACCCTGTAAAGGAAATTTGTGTAGCAGTAAGGTGCACTGAGATCATTTAGGATGATTATCCCCTAGCCATTGAATTATGGGAGGATGTTGGATTTTCTTTAATAAGAGGATTCCACATATTAAAAAGCTGCAATTCACAGTTTCATGTTGAAGGAAATGTTTTGAATACAGCCATGATTTAAAAACATAAAAACTGAAATGAAGTTTATTTCAGGGTGAAGCTAAAAACTGTGGATCCACAGCTTCTACAGACTGTCCTGGTCACCTCCCTGGGCCTGCCACGGCAGGTCCAGCAGCAGTCTATGAGCTGTCAGATGCTGTCTTTGTCTTTAAACTCCAGTTTAGAAAAACAATGTGAAGTTAATTCACACAAACTTTTTCATGACTCTGTAGGCATTTCTCTGTTACCAGCCCTGTTAAGGCGAGGAGAAAAGAAACAAACCAGTATAACTGGAGAGAAACATGTCAGAGCTCAAGCTAAAGCTGCTCCCGTCACTGCACATCTAGCAGCTTTTTACCTTTTAATCATTCTGGGTTTCTGATGCTCTTCCACTGGTAGGTTTTTTTTGTGTCTTGGGGCACTGAGTGGATGTTTGATTAGATCTTGCTTCTAAGAACCAGCTGGCAGCAATAAAGCTGAATCAAATTCAGTCAGATGAAAGACTTCAATTATTTTGAGTCTCAGGAGTTTAAACAGTTTTCATTAAATAGACCCAGAATATTTGGCAGCTCCATTTGATGTGGCTGCACAAATCTTACTGTTGAAGCCCAAATGCCTTCCTTCCATAAATTTCCTTCTTTCTATATATTCCTACAGATCCGTCGCTGCAGGTGTGAACACAGCTTCAGGCACGATGAACTCGCAGAAAGAGATATCACCTTCATTTTGTCTGCCTCCCAGTAGAGGAGAGATAACAGCTGACACAGAGTCCAGGATCACCGCCTTGACAGAGCCACCGCCAACAGACGCCTGATACGAAATGTGATAAAATTAGATTGTTGAAAATCTGATCCCTCTTTCTGAGATTCCTCTCAGGTGCACGTGGCTGACTGTTTGTAAAATAAAGTTGCAAACAAACCTGCTGAAGCCCCCCACTGCAAAGACTGTACAGACAGTCGAGCAGGGCGTAGACGTCAAACAAATGGAAGATGTGAATCCTCTGAAGGGCCTCCATCTTGAAAGCAAAAGTTTCTCGTGTTAACATGCTTTCTGTTTTTTTAAAACTGAATTTTCCAGCTCACCTGCTTGTCTGCATCTCTGGTTTCAGTTCGAAGCATCTGCAGCAAGCGGCTGGCGCTCAGCCCTCCCGTCGTATCGATATATATCACATTCTGTTTCAGTTGGTAAGAAACGTGCACGGCAACACCGAAGCACACCTGAAAGACATGAGCACAGGCGGTCGGAGATTCTCAAACAAGTCAGGAAAGGAATATTTCAGCCAGAGAGAATTTGCTGTTCTGCAAGAAAAGAAGGAATATATGAGGCTGGAATGATCAGTGATAGAGAGAAAAGGAAATGCTCACCTGAGATTTTCCGCTTCCCGGGCCTCCTGACAGCTCTGTTATCTCTCCAGTGTACAAGCCTGAATCCAGCAGTTTATCTAAGCTGCAAGAAACAAGGTGCGACTCATTACTCACAACTGCCATCGGGTGTAATAAACTATTAGCTTCAAGTGTAACCACAGAGCCGATGAAGGCTGCGGTAAAGTAAACACACCACACGCTCAGTATGCATTAGTTTCCACACTTTTCCTGGGGTGTCAAGCCAATTCCTGATTTCACTTGTTTGATTACATCTTTTCAAATCCAGTCCATGGGGAATATTTGTCTTTTCATTTATCTGTTTGCTGAGGAGGGAATTGTGTCTGTGTGTGTGAGAGAGAGTTAGTGTTTATTAGACATTGCATAATAGAAACATATTAAGGGTTGATGCTGATCAGCTCTAACATTAAAACCTATCTAATACTGTGTAGTGGGTGTATTCATGGATCAGTAGTCAGTAGGGGGGTAGAGTCATCAAGGTTCAGGATGTTAATCTGGTGCATCTCATCTATAGCATGGTCTTCAACAATGAGCCCGTTTACATGCTTACCAGAAATCTGAAATTAATCTGATTTCTGAAGTTATCAGATTATTGTTTTTATAAATGGATTTCATTCAATATAATCAATACAAACTTAAATCTCAAACACTTCAATAAAAGAGCAGAAAGAAGAAAAATCTTACATATAATCTAAATCATCATAATTTAAATAGTTATATAAAATAAAAATCTAATAATCTTTAACCAAAAATATAATGAAATGTAACTAAAAACAGCTGCAAGCTAACATGCTGCTGATTTTCACCAGATACTAAATTTTTCATTCAGTCATCATATTCACATCACCACAGAGCAAAAAATCTTTGATTTAGATAAAAAAAAAAAAAAATTTTAACCCAGATTGTTCCACAAACAGAGTCCATACACAGAAACATGTATGCAACTTGATATATTTTCATCAACAGTAACACCCACAAACTCTAATACCTTCTATATACAACTGAATTTTAATCTTTGAATATTTATTGATAAATATTAAGACATATGACTTATCGTGATTTAGGGATAATTTATTTACATTAAACTACCGTTTCATTTTCATCAGATGTTTACGGACCTCTTTCTCCCGCATTAATAAAAGTTTTATTATTTGCAAACAAAATGCATTTCACAGTTTACATATAATAACATGATTCGTGATTCATCAGTTTTAGGACTGACCCTTGAGGTTCCCCGGCATTATATTGCATATATCTGATTTTATATTATCTATCTAAACATAACGTTTTCTTTTTTAAATAACTTGTAATCAAATGAAGTGCTACCCCTCTGACACCATATTTTCAAAACCTTTAAAGAAGAATGTTAGATGTAGTGTAAAATGCTTTTTTGAGGTCAATAAAAATGATAAAGCAATCAGTTTTCTCATCTATTGCAGTGAATACTTCACTTGTTTAATGCCACTGATGTTGGGTGACTGGCCCTGAATATAAAATATATAATATTTTTTCTGTCAGGGAAATTGTCCATCAGCTTTTCTAATGTCATGTAGACTGCATAATCTGAGTACGCTTTATCAGATAAAGGCAGTTATTTAATGATTGTGAGGAATGTAGGCTAAAACCCCTCAAACCAGAGGGCTCGGAGACTCTGGGGCTCGTCCCTGTCGCTGCGGGCACAAAATATCAAGCAGAGACCAACACCAGGGGTCTCATTTATAAAACTGTGCGTAGGATTCTTACTAAAAGTGTACTTACGCCCAAAACCGGAAGTTGGCA
>JBAGKP010000017.1:25311646-25323018 GCA_037177255.1 Melanotaenia maccullochi
CTTTGCGTGAAAAGAGGCGTACGCCAGTTTCAGGCCCCATTTTGTGCGTACGCAACGGTTATAAATCAGACCCCAGGTCTGCATGAGTTGCCTGGGGCTGGAACACGCCCGACTGGCCATCAGTCTTCCCGGCTCATGTCAACACTGTCCGGTGTCCACCGTGAAGAGTCTCCGCAGAAGGCTAGTCCGCCAGGATAGCCTGTCTGATTCACCCAATCGTGGATCTTTGTACTCTGAACAGATATCTCCGGAAATACAAATTCAGTATGCTCACACACGCATCCCTGTTGCGTCTTGCGCAACAAAACGATTGGTTCACTTCTGTCGACCTGAAAGACACGTATTTCCACATCCTCATCTACCCTCCCCACAGAAAATTCCTGAAATTCGCTTTCCAGAGGATTTGCTACGAGTACCAAGTGCTTCCTTTCAGTCTCTCTCTGAGTCCCCGGCAATAGCTCCACTGAGGCGTCAGGGCATCTGCTTGGCCACATAATTGGACGACTGGCAGCTGCTGGCACAGTCGGACCAGGAGGCCAGGGTGCACACGCGTGTTCTCGTGGGGCACCTGTCCGCCCTGGGTTTTGTGATAAACACGGAAAAGAGCGTACTGTGCGAAGAGCATAATTTTTATGGGCCTGTCTCTGGACTTGCGGTCTTTCAAAGCGCGCCCCTCGGCGGAATGCGTGAAGGTTTTCAGGACGTGTCTCTGGCTTTTTCGTCCAGGGAAATTGGTCCAATTCAGGCTGTGTCCTCGATTGCTCAAACTGATGGCGTCTGCCATTTTCGGTTTCCGGCTCGGTCGCCTCCACATGAGGGATTTTCAGCTTTGGGTGGCCTCATGAGGACTGGACCCTGTGCGCACGCAGGGTGCGGATCACTGCTGCGTGTGCCAGGACACTGCATCACTGGCAGATCCCGGCCTTTCTGACGCAGGGAGTCCCTATGGGCCCCATCCTGTCCAGGAAGGTGGTCACTACGGATGCGAGCCTGACGGGCTGGGGTTTGATCCACGGGGACCGAACTGTGTGGGGCCGATGGAGTGTCGGTCTCCAGCGGTCCCACTTAAACTTTCTGGAGCCTTCGGTGGTAGTCCTCTCCCTGAAGCATTTCCTCCCATCCCTCGTGGGCCATCATGTCCTGGTAAGGACGGACAATACAACGATGGTGGCGTACAACAACCGTCAAGGGGGGCTGCGCTCCCGCCAGTTACACATGCTGGCACGCAGCCTGATCCTCTGGAGCAGCGATCGCCTCCTCGTTCTGAGGGGGACACATGTCCCGGGAGTCCTGAATACGGGCGTGAACCTATTGTCCAGAGGGGCACCTGTACACGGGGAATGGATTCTCCATCCATAAATTTGGACCCGTTACAGTTGGGCCACAGTGGATCTGTTCGCATCAATAGAAAATGCGCACTGCGCTTTGTTTTACTCTCTGCGCAATGTGGATGCTCCCCGGGGCGCAGACGCACTAGCGCACGCTTGGCCGCCCGGGCTTCTTTACGCGTTCCCTTCCCTGGCATTGATACCCCCACTCTGGCCAGAGTGAGGGAGCATGGCCACGCACTGATATTGATAGCTCCGCTTTGGCTTGCCATGCATTGGCTGGCGGAGATATATCGGATGCTGCTCGCTCAGCCTTGGCAGCTCCCGCTGCACAGGGACCTGTTACTTCAGGGGAGGGGGACTGTCTTCCATCCACACCCAGAGCCACTGGAGGGGGCAGGTTTAAAATACGTTTCAGTCAAGACTGTGTTGTTGCTAGCTCTGGCGTCAGCTAAGCGGGTCAGCGAAATCCATGTGCTTTCGGTGCACCCGACATGCGCATTTTCCCGGTGGTGTGTGAATGATTTTGTGCCTAAGGTGGTGGTCTCATGTTCTCCTATTGGTCTTGCGGCTTTCCCTGCCTCGTCAGGAGAATCGCGATCACATGCGTTGTGTCCAGTGCACGCGGTGCGCACTTACGTGGATAGGACTAGGAGTCTCAGGCAGAGCGATCAGTTGTTCGTCTCCTGGACTGGTCCTCATAAGGGAAAACCTGTCACGAAGCAGCGCCTGTCACACTGGGTGGTGGAGGTGATTGCTTTGGCCTATACGAGTCAGGGTTTGCAGCCTCCTGGGGGCTTGCAGGCACATTCGACTTGGGGCATGGCCACTTCCTGGGCCCTATTGAGAGGGGTCTCTGCGGCGGCGAATTGATCCTTGCCTCTCACCTTTGTCCGTTTCTATATGCTGGACGTCTCCGCTCCGTGTGTGGCACGCGCAGTCTTGCTGTCCTGTTCGGATCAGAGTTCTTTTCCCAGTGGGTTGGTGGACGCTAGATAAGCTTGTCTGGCAATACAGGAGCTACCACACCCCATAGTGAGACATCGAGTGGAATATTATGAAAGAGAACTTTAGGTTATTTACATAACCCTGGTTCTCTGAGTAATATGAGCGAGATGTCTCACCAGACAACCCTTCTTGCTCGGGCGAGTGAGAAGAGGTGCTTATCTTGAATGAGTTGGTCCATCCGCATGAGCTATTTAAGGCAGATGGCACTACATGATGCGGATGGGTACGTTAACACGTTCATCAGCAAATCATTAGCCAATTATTATTATTATTATTAATCAGGGTTGGCGTAATAAGTTTAATGCTTCTGAGGGCTGCAGAGAGGCTTGCATCCCGTAGTAAGACACCTCGCTCATATTATTCAGAGAACCAGGGTTATGTAAATAACATAAAGTTATGTGCAATGAACTGTAAAACAAAAAATTCAGTGGATGGTAGAGGTACCACGTTTCTAAACTGAATCAAATTAAATTGAACAGGATAATACTTTGCTTATCCCCATTAAATACATTTTAAATAATATATAATTTAAGTAACAGAGATATCTTATGCAAAAGATGTGAAAGAGTTTTGCAAACGAATCTTGGATGGATGATAAATCTATTGTAAACTCATGGTGGATCTATTGGAACAACTTGGAACCTATACAATAAATTTATTTAAAAAAGCAGAGCTCTTTTTTGGACCATACCTCTACCAGAGTCCAACTGAAACCCACGTGTGGCTGCCAAACAAATTGTTTTCCATACTGTTGATACTAACTGTAATGAAATGCTGCATATTTAACAGAATAATAAGTCTGGAAATGGACTCTGAGCTGCCTGAATGAAAATATCTCAACAGCAATTCAACGTTCTACAAAGAAATTCACATTCACGGTCCAATGAGCCAGCAGGATGCCTGAAGCCAGCTTGTGTGGGCTGATCTAACCCACTGAATTTTATAACTTTTAGATTTAACCATTTATCTGTCTCCTTAACCAGTACAGCCTGAAGCCAATAAAATAAAATGTTTTGCCAACTGAAAGCAACCCTAACTGCCCCAGCATATATACTTCCACTATCAACATACCACACAGCGGGAGACAAAAGGTCTGTTTAAGATCAACAATCGTTGTCAGTCTGTTCTGGCTTCTATGTTGCTACAGAGGTCAATCTACCCTGAGCATCACCTCCATACAAGCAGGGTATTTTATGTCCAACCTCCTCCAAACCACTGTATCCAGTTTTAAGTGTTCACAGCACATGAACCTTGAGATGTAAATCAGCAACATACGTTAGTTTCCGACTGAGCAGAGGAAATTAATATATATATATATTACACAAAAAACCAATACTAAGCCAAATGCAACACTAAAATTAACACTTTTGGGTCAGAAAAAAAATCCAAGACTGAATTCATGCTTAAGTTGCATTTGGAACTTCTTCATCTGCTCCAAGGATATCGGAGTGTGTGTGTGTCCTGTGTTCAACTGAATATAACCATTCTACTTCAAAAATAACAGAAATAATAAAGACATATCGCCATGTAGTTCAAGCAGACCACACTTTTAGATTTTCTTTGACCAATCTTCACTTTCAGAAAAGCACCTACAATCAAAGATTTGGTCATGTATAAAAAGATGTCTCAAAGAAGAAAAACATGGTTAACAACATCAGGCATGTACAGTTGTGGAAATTGTGCTTGTTGCAACAATGCAACACTAAATCCTTTTGTCATCCATATACTGGGAAGAAAATTCCAAGCTACTATGTCCCTGTGGGTTGGCATATGTTGGACAAACCAAACATCAGAACATGAAACAGCAATCCCCACAGGTAATAAGGATTATGCTACTGCTAAGCATTATGAAAGAAACTACAGTTCACCATCTTCACTAGGTTCTGTGGAATCAGGAGGGTGGAGACAAAAACAAGAGCAGGTGTTCTTTTGAAGAAAATGGCCCAAAGAGACACGTACTAGATATTTACACTAAATACTTTGATGCCAAAAGGACTTAATGATTTCAGTCTTAGATGTTTTCTGGTCTGAGAGGCAAAAGTGAAATGTACTGTAACTGGGAGTGGTTTGTAGGATGTGATTAAGAGGATTGGACAATGACTAATTAGTTGAAGCTGACACCTGTGTAGCATTTGGAGGTGTTGTATTTATTCTGCGATTGACCGTGTCAGAACTGAAGAACACGCAAGCGTACTTTTACCTGTGATGTGACCCAAAAAAACAACTCAGTGTGAGTATTTTGTTCTCTTTTATCTGAATACTGAGATGTGTACTCTTTTTCTTTTCATTTTTGCAATAGTTCAACATCTTGGTGCCGAGAATGAATTCTTCTGCTGCATCTCAGTTCTCTGCAGCTTTTAGTAACTTTGCACTGTGTGTAAGAAAATATTGTAATGACTTAAGTCTGGATGAATTAAGTCTGGATGAACTTGAACAGATGTTTTGGATTCAGTAGCTCCTCTTAGAATTAAACGTTCCAAACCAATGACAGATCCATGGCTGAATGAAACCACACGCTAGTGTTAATTTCATTAACAAAAACTAAACGCAAATATTTTCAATGCACACTTTTCACCGGACGAAAACTAGACGAGACTAAAACCCTCATTAATAAACAACTGGGACTAAATCTGAATGCAATTTCGTGGACTAATAAGGACGAGACGAAATTGTAGTTCACTAAAAAAAAACTAGGCTAAAATCTATGGACATTTTAGTTCACGAACAAAGACAGGACTTTGTTTTTTTTGTCAAATTTTGTCAAATCCTGTCTCCTCCTCCTCCTCCTCTTCCGTCACTCACACACACCCCCTTTCAAACCTGCAGTGTGCAGATTTACAAACACATGGGACAGACGGGAGGTGGATTCATGGCGATAAGTTAAAAGTAAAACATTATTGGCCATGCTTTGCATGGGGCCCAAGAAAAAGAGAGGACGTGATATAAAAACCCATTTTTGCTACACTGAAGTGGAGAAAAAATAAACCTTATACTTGATTTTAGACGAAGGGAATGTGGTCTGGAAATGTAGCTGGAAAAACAACAAACCTGAAGTGACATGTCGCAGTTCGCCACGAAGACATTGTGGTAAGTTAACAAAAAGTTTGGTGGTAGTTGTTTATAACTTAACATTAAACAACTGGCTGTAATGTTCCAACAATAATGTTAAACCGACCACAAACTAATGCTGGCTAACTTACTAGCTTCGTAGCTTCTAGCCACTTGTTAGAATTGTGTGTGAAGTTGAATTTATGCTACCTTAGATACGTTTTACTGGTCGGGCAACTATGTTTACAGTTGGATTGCAAGTTTAATTAAAGCAGACAGAAGTATAAGCTAATCTAGGAGCTGCTAGTGAACCATAGTGAACACAAAACACCTGGGCAGCTACACATGGATGCAAACTAAAAAGTAAAACGTAATCTAGATAAAATAAAATAATATCCCACACTTAATTCAAAACAACTTTAACCTACATTTTCGTACATGAAACAGCCAAAATGTGGTATAAAAATAAGTAAAATTGTCTGTGTTTTGAATGTCTGGGGTCGCCCTAGTTTTGTGATATCAAAATGGGGTTCCAAGCTTAAAAAGCTTGAGAACCACGGCTCTAGGAGTTTGCATCCCAGTGTATTTATTTGGTGACATAAAATGCTGTTCTGTTTGTCTTCAGGTTACCATCACAAGGACATTTGATTTGAGTTGGCATCAATATTTATATATAAACACAAAAATGCCTGCAATTATTTCTACATAAAATAGGTTAGTTTTGTTTTAAGTATGAGTTTTAAATGGATTGTTAAATGTAATTTAAGAAAGTTAAACTACATTTAACAATGTTCTACTAACTACTAACAATATTATCTGCTGACAAAAAAAAGGAAAGGGGTAAAATGATTCTCCTGACTAAAACTAGACAGTTGACAGATTTTGTTGACTAATAAAATAGACAAATAAAATGTTTTCTTGGACTAAAATAAAAACTAAAACGCTCGACTTATAGTCGACTAAAACTTCACCAAATAAAAATGGGATGAGGTTGACTAAATGTGATAAAAACTAACAAGCACGACTGAAACTTAAAAATTTAAAAATGGCTGATAAAATTAACACTACCACGTGCGCCCTCAGACATGTCTGTAGACGCGCTGAAAGAAAGTATAAAAAAGCTGATTTTCAAATCTCTTTGGAGATTCTTCACAGCAGTTTAAGTGCATACCAAAGGGCTGTTAAAACTGACAAATAAATCTTATATTAAATAATTCAAATAAACCTCAGGTCCCTTTTAAGACTCTTAATTCTGATTTAAATCCATGCGCGCCCAGCAGCATTGTACCTTCTCAAATGTTCTTTGATGGAGTTCTTGCATTTTTTAGAAATAAGATTGCTTCAGTCAGGTCTCCTTCTTCATGCTTTCTTTTATATCCTCCATCTTCCTCGATTTGTCCTTTGAACTTTGAGCATCCTGAGCAGGTGTCTCATCTTTGTGATTTTTAAACACCTGAGGTCCCTAACTGTCCTCTGGACAGTGTTCCTTCTCGGCTTTTTAAGGATGTTTTTAACGGCATAGGGCCATGTGTTGTTGACCTGATTAATGAATTTCTGAGGTCTGGCTGTGTTCCAGCTGCCTTCTAACATGCTGTTGTGTAGCCTCTCTTAAAAAAGAGAAATCTTGACACCTCTATTCTCTCAAAAATACAGACCAATCTCTAAACTTTCTTTCTTGTCAAAGATTTTAGAGAAGTCAGTTTATAACCGGCTGCAGTCATACCTTGATTTTAATTGTATTTCTGAAAAATTTCAGTCTAGTTTTAAACGGTTTCATAGCATAGAAACCACTGCTGAGAGTTTTTAATGACCTGCACATGTGTGTTGACTAGGGCTTCACAATTATTCAGATTCATGATGATCATGATTTTGGAGGCCACTATTAAATCAACCTGATCGTCAATGATATTTACATAAAAAATGCGAGCTCTGCTGCATGCATCTCTCATCACACACATTCTCAACCAGTAGTCTGCAAACCACCAGGATGCGAACGCAAGGCCAAGGCTTCATTAAGCTGCCTAATTAACAAGGACACACACCTTTTACAGTCAGCAGGTTGTCATTGTTGCCAACTTAGCGATATTTATCTCGCTATATCTAGTGAGTTTTCACTTTCCTCTTTTTTTTTTTTTTTTTTTTCAAAAAAGCGACCAGCAACAAATCTAGCGACTTTTTCTGGTGATATTAGAGACTTCTGGAGACTGACGTGAAAAAGCTTATAGTTTACTCTTCAATCCAAAAGCACTCAGAAGAGGCTTGGTCCTCACGCAGCAGGGCTGTGTTCAGAGAGGATCGCCTCTGGTTCATGACCAGGCTGAAAATAAAATGTACAAAACTGCTGCTGGACGACCCTGCGATGGCATAACGTCAGATATTAATGTTTATTAATGAAGAGTGTGGACATAAATATGTCCATAAATATATGGACATGTTGCAGAGTCCTAATCAAAAAGAACAAAAACAATAAAAAAACAAACAATTTAATTTAATTAAACTTAAAAAACAAAGACAATAATGACTGAATAATTAAATTTTATTGTTGTTTTAATCAATTTTTGCCTTTCTCACGACATCCCTCTCCACAGTAGCATCCATTACAACTATATATACTAGTGATGGGATGTTCAGCTCTTATTTTGGCTCCCGAACGGCTCTTTATTTAGCATCTTATGCAACACCATAATTTACATTAACTTATCAAAAATAAGTGGTAAATGTATTTTTTGCATTATTTATCATCTATTCTAATTTAAAGTTGAATTTTTCACTAAAATTGTTGCCACATTGTTTATTATTGGTGCAATAAAAATACAAGTTTTTCCAAACAGTGAATAATCGTAATTACAATATTGATCAAAATAATCGTGATTAATATTTTGGTCATAGTCGTGCAGCCCTGCTGTTGACTGTGGTAGCTCTGCTGCTCTGGTTCTTCTACATCAGCCTTCGATACAGCTGATCATCAAATTTTGGTATCTCTGACATGTGTTGGCATTAAAGGTGTAGCTCTGAAGTGGTTCCCGTCGTATCTGGCAGACAGGAGTTTTTCTGCCTGTCTGCACCAATTTTCCTCGACAGCATCACCACTTAGTTGTGGTGTCCCACAGGGCTCCATTCTGGGTCCAATTCTTTTTTCCTTATATATGCTTCCACTGGGTTTCATTTTAGGGAGCATTGCATTGCCTTCCATTGTTTTTGGTCAGTCTCACTTACTGGATGGTCATGTCAGTGTACTTGGCCCACTATCTCAGCACTGTAAGCACTTCATGAGAAACCTTGGTGTGATTCTTGATTAATTTTAAGTTTGATAAACAAATAAGCTCTATCGTCAAATCTAGTTTCGTTCATGTACGGCTCTTGAGCAGGGGAAAATCATATCTCCCTTTCAAAGGTAGAATTATTCATGCTTTTGTCACCTGCCATTTGGATTACTGTAACTATCTATTTTGGGATTGATCAGTCGTTGCTCTGTCTTCTAACAGGGAGAAAATGACGTGAGCATATCACTCCGATGTTGATTCACTTCACTGTCTTCCTGTACGGTACGGAATCCAGTTTAAGATTTTATTACGTCTCAATAGCACAGCACCACCTTAGTTAGAGCTTTTGATCGTTTACAGTCCTGTCAGAGAACTGAGATCAACAAACCAGCTGCTCTTAAAAGTTCCTAGAAGCAGGTTGAAAGGCAGAGGTGGAAGAGCTTTTTCTGTCGCTGCTTCCAAACTCTGGAACAGTCTGCCTTTTAACATTAGATCAGCACAGAGCATTGAGCATTTTAAATTATTATTATTATTATTATTAAATAATTATTAAAAACACACCTTTTCACACTGGCTTTTCCACCAGCTTGGGCATTTAATTTTCATTGTATTTATGTTATGTATTCTACGTTATTGTATATTTTTTTATTGTTGTATTTTGTTTTATGAGATATATTGGTTTATTTTATTTTAATGATGGCCTAGGCATTTTATCTGCTTTGCTTTGTACAGCACTTTGGTCAGCCGAGGTTGTTTTTAAAAGTGCTTCATAAATAAATGTGACTGGAATTAATTGATGACATAGCTGACATGTAGTGCAGTGAGGAATGATAGGTAAATCCTATACACTGTTTTGCTCGACATGCCTCAGTTTATCTTATACTTCCTTTCCAAGATCTTTAAATAGTCTTAGATGTTGTTTTCAGCTGCTGTTCTTTTTTTTTTTTTGTTACGCACGTTTTATCCAGAACTGAGCTGAGAGGTGAGCTGGGGTGCCCAGGGTTACAGAGGTACAGAAATCTAGCCATGTTCTGCATGGGAAATGAGGAATGACTCACACTGTTGAGTCATCAGTGCAAAAGATGAAGGTGCACTAAAAACCATGTTTGTGCTGCACTCTCCCTTCTTGCCACGGATATTGGATACATTGGATACATAAACTTTAAAGGCTTTAAACATGTTTATTTCTGCTGTGAAGTTGGTCTTTTTAACATAGGAGTCTATGGGGATTTGCTCTGTTTTGGAGCCAGCCCCTAGTGGATGAGGGGTAAACTGCAATTTTTTGCTTCACATTTCACCGCCGGAGGTTGCCGCGTGGTCAGACCACTACTGTGAATTTATTTATATGACCAGTTTTATCCAACAGGAGGCCCAGGTGAGAACTGTTAGGAAACGATATATAACTACTGAAGTGGCTGCAAATCTTACTGACATTTTAAACCAAATCCATGCTCAGATTTGACCTGCTTTGTGTGATTTTATTTTAGACAATTTTATCAGCAAACTGAAATCAGCCATTGATGCTGCAGCTCCACGTAAAACCCAAACTATAAGATCCAAACTCAATGCATCATGGAGAAACGAAGAAATCAGATACCTCAAAAGAAATTACAGGAGAGCAGAGAGGAAATGGAGGAAATCAAAATGTACTTTTCATTTAGAATTTCTTAAGGAACAACTCAAATGTTACAATAAAACAGTTAAACAGGAAAGAACACTCCACTTTTCAAATCTTATTTCAAACAATAAAAATAACTGCAAATTCCTTTTAAAAACAATAGATTTTTTAATGTACAGATTTTAACAAGTCCTCTATGACAGCTTTAGATGCTGCATCTGAGGACTTTACAGACCAATGCTATTAGATTCAGCTTTTTATCTCATGTTGATTTTAACATACCTATAGCTTTGTTTTGACCTGCTACTTAAGTATGAAAACTGCATATTAACAATTTTTGATTTAATATCATTGGCACCACAGTACAGAGTGTTGTAGAGGTTCTACAAGATATTTTTTGGCCCACTTTGGGCCCTTTAGTACCAACATGGCCTGGTTTAACCACCACAGCCTACCTGAGTATTGTTGCTGACCATGTCCATCCCTTTATGACCACAGTGTAGCATCTTCTGGTGCTACTTCCAGCAGGGCAGGGCAAGGCATGTTTCTTTGTGTAGCACATTTCACGTACAAGACAATTCAAATTGCCTTACTAAAAACGTTAAAAGCATTGCAGATGGTGCAAAGAAAGCATTCAAAAGTAGTAAAGGGCAGAAACAGATATCAAAAATCACAATAAAACTATAAATTTCATCAAAATGATTAAAAGCACCGTTACTGTGCATATTTCATGCACAGGCACATGAGAAAAGAAATGTTTTTAACCTGGATTTAAAAGTGTCTACGTTTGGTGAAAGTTTAATTTGCACCGGCAGTTTATTCCACTTGTTTGCAACATAACATCTAAACGCTGCTTCTCCATGTTTAGTCTGGACTCTGGTCTGGACTAACTGACCACAGTTTTTGGAGCACCGTTAGGTTTATATTATCTGAACATATCACAGATGTATTCTGGACCTAAACCATTCTGGGATTTGTAAACGACCAGAAGATTTTTAAAATATATTCTGTGACTGACTGGAAGCCAGTATAAAGATTTCAAAACTGGTGTGATGTGTTCAGATCTCTTAGTCCTGGTTAAAACTCTAGCAGCAGCATTTTGGATGA
>JBAGKP010000017.1:25415952-25426855 GCA_037177255.1 Melanotaenia maccullochi
TGGATGGATGGATGGATGGATGGATGGATGGATGGATGGATGGATGGATGGATGGATGGATGGATGGATGGATAAATTCTTTGCTGAGATGACACAATCATGTTGTTTCGTATTAACACAATTTCATGATAATGATGGAGTCCTGTTGTGACTCTTGTATTGAGTATTTTAGTGAGAGTTGGAGAGAGAAAAGAACTGGACTATTGGCTTAAAGTTGTGTGTGAATGTCTGTCTATATAGAATATTAAACTTTAAAGATTACTTAGCCTGTATGTGTGTGTGTGTTTGTGCATTCATGGGCGTGTCCACTTGCATGTGAGTATATGTGCACAGTATAGGAATTAGGGCATCCTGTCTGTAACTAAGAAAAAACAATGTCATTTGCTCACATACACACACACACATACACACACACACACACACACACACACACACACACACACGCATTACACAGAATTCCTCCAATCTGGTTGTCTTGAGTCTCTGCTTGAATCTGCTTGGATTTCTGTTTATGTTGTTTTCAGATTTAATGATGTTTTGTTTTACAATCCTAACGATCCTAATGATTGTTCCCCATCTGCTCTTCTACCCAACAACTCTTTATTAAGGCCTAGCCTTCAGTCTTTTCTCCTACCAAAGACTTAGAAACCCCCTTCTGTGGCCATCTCTACTTCTTAATTCTGAAAAACCGGGCCTGTTTCAGTTCTTTGACATCAGTCAGGTTCGATAGGCCAGACTTCTCCTGTATCTTACAAATACTTTCCCACTACACTAGCATTTCTGCCTCAAAAAAGGAAATGATTTGTGGAGTGCTTTGTCTTCAGATGATCAGAAGCTTTTGGAAGTTTCATAGAATTTATTAGTCTTTTCTTTTCATATCACCATGAGGGGTCTAAAGCTTTAAGCATCAACAGAAAAATGTCAAAGACAGATAACTGATTGATGAGATACATACTGACCCTTATCTGTTAGACTGCCAGGCTGTACAGTATATTGTCCTATAATGGTGTGGAGGAAAATAATAGACAGATGTAGAGACTTCCAAAACATAACAATGCAAACCCTGCAGAAATGATGTGGATACTGACTAGACTGAAATATATCTTGAGCTGAGAGGAGCAAAAAAAACCCCAAAAACAAACCAAACATCGTAACAACAGTGAGTTTTGCTTCACCACAAAGCAGATCTTTGTCCATTTTGACTTCTGCATTATCAGAGCAAAGCTAGAGCTCCAACAATTACACCAACACAACCAGGGGGGTATTCCATAAAGCAGGATTTAACTAAATGTAAAATAATTTGTTAATCCCATAGGAAAATTGCAATGTTGTTCTTTCCCCTTTTAAAAATAAAAACAATAATGATTAGATAATAATGCCTTGTTCCAGAGGGTGATGGGTAGGAATGATCCCCGCACATTTCTGTGTCTCACTGATCACATTCTGTTGTTTCTTCACTGTGTTGTGTTGAGGATCTCTGGACAATCAGCTTCAGAGGCTACAGAGATATCCCCAGCACAGAACCAGATCCAGAGTTATCCCCAGCACAGAACCAGACCAGAGTTATCCCCAGCAGAGAACCAGAACCGGAGTTATTCCTAGCAGAGAACCAGCCTTCTTCGTCAGTTTGTTGGGTCTCTTTAGGTCTCAGGTTCTGATGCTGCTGCTCCAGAAGATGCTGCACTTTCCACAACAGCCTTATAGAAGTTATGAAACATCCTGGTGCACATTGAATGCTTTCTGCTTCCTTAAGAAGTAGAGTCTATTCTGTCCCTTGTTGTAGATGCTTCTGTGTTGCTTTTCCAGTCAAGTCTGTTGTCCAGCTAAACTCCAAGGTACTTGTATTCCTCCACCTCTTCTTCTAGGATGTAAACAGTGTTTTGTTTACTCCAGTTCCTCTTTAAGTCAGCAATCATCTTGTTTGTTTTGTTTGTGACACAGACTGCTGAAGGATGCAACAACACAAAACGAAAAACAAAAAAGCCCCGATATTAGCCACCAACAGCTGTAACATCGGCCCATGCCAATTCACTCCATCCTCTTTCCACACTCACACATGAAAAGAACCACCCTCCATCCATCCATTCTGAGATTTTTAATGAGTCATTGTTCACTGCATTGATAGAGCTTCTGACAATGACAATGACACTCGTTATATGTTACTATTAGAAACAGAATTTTGATCTCAGTTGAACTGATGAGAACTGTAACAATCATGACATCACAGTTAGATTTAATATGTCACAGTCTGTAACAATATGAACAATGTTAACCAATATAAATGATACAAAAGTAACACAAAACTAACATATTGTAGTGGTTTCTGTGGCTAAACCGTGAGTTTGTTTGCATATTTTCCCAACATGCTTGTGGCACTCCTAATTTGTTTTGCACTGGAAATAAAACATATGTGTGATTCCTTCAAACTCTTCCTGGGACTTACATTTACTATCATTTCATAGTTTGATGTGTATCTGGCAAAATGTATAAAACAACTATAGCTGCATTTCAATGACCTCTAGAATTGTGAAAAACCTAAATATAGCAATAAAAAACTGGTAATGGAAACACCTAAAACATTTTTATGCTCTCAGGTGGTTTTTCAGATGTGTCATAGAAGTATGTTGCAAAAGTGTAATTGCGAGTGTACTTTTTTTCGCATTTACACGTCACCAACCGTGACGTACAGTGTCATGTGACCAGTTAATTTCAAGTAAAGATGGTGTAGTATGAGTAGACGCAGGAGGAGATGGAAAACTTTTTACAAAAAATTGAAGGGAAAAAATATAACTGCCATCCTTGATAGCAAGAAACAGAAAAATGCAGTGTTTTACAGAGAATCTGAAATATCCATCCTCTTCAAAGTGAAGTCTTATGAGATTTTACGAAAATAACGGTTAATGTGCTAAACAGCATTCACTGGAAACACCTGCAAATCACAGTTGTACTTTGTCAAAATTTTAAAACTATCACTTTTATTTTGTGAAAAACCTGAAATAGATGTTACGTAACTGCTTGTTCTGTTTTTTTCTTGCCTTTATGTCATTATTATTGTGGATATTTTCTGAGTATTTTTTTTTCTATTCAATGTTTCGTGGCATTGTTAATGCAAAAAAAAAGCATTCTTAATTCATTAAGATTTTATCTTCTCATCTTACAGTCCTATATCTATGGTACTGGTGCTACTGCTAGATCTGGAAATCTTCTTTGAGAGCACTAGGAAATCATTAAACTATGTATCACTGTGGACATTTTTCTCCATTTACTCAAATTTTCCCTCTAAATCTGGCAGGTATTTTGGCTGTGTTAGTGCATGTAGCACACTTTTTTATAAGAAAGTGTCTGTTTACAAATTTTGGAAAACACACAAAGGCACCACAAAACAGTTTGGTTTAGCGCACCCAAATGACTAGCTGCATCCCTGCACCTCACAACTGTAGAGTAATCAGAGTATTTTTTTGTAGATGACAGCACTCAGAGTTGTATAGGAAGTCTGAAGTGTACAGTGTGAAGAGTAATGGTGAGAGTACGATCCCTTGTGGTGCTCCAGTGTTGCTGGACACCATCTCAGAGACACAACTTTTCAAGTCTCATAAACTGTGGTCTGTTTGTTAGCTAGTCATAAATCGAGGTGGTTTTGGATGCGCCCACCTGAATTTTATGGTGCTTCTCACATAACAGAGCAGCTGATTACATTATGTAGAGTGGGCTCTTTGAAGAAATTAGATGTTGGTGTCTTTAACCCCAGGCCCATTACGATATGCAAACTTTAATGGGTCCTAAAAGGTTTTGACTTACCTATTGCGATGGGCCAATAGCAGTCTCTGCGGGATGTTCGTGATGTGAGATGTTAGGGCAGCTATTAATTAATTACAAATATTAGAAAAAAAACTCAATAAAACGACAGACACTCAGTAAGAAGGCACAGCTTTTTACTTGCAAGAAGTTCACACAGGTCAGTAGACAATGTTGAACTAACATTCAGCTTAGAACAACCCCCTTATATACACCTTGGAGCGGAAAATCCCCATCTGGGAACAATGTTATTTCGGCTCCTGGAGCAGGACCCCTAAGGTGAGGTTTTATGATGACAAATCCGGCAGTAATGTCCTTTGCAGTTGTTCTCACATACCAGAGACACTCTGAAGTGGGAGACACAGAAAGTTGTACAGAGTTCTGGTCAGGTCATTCTGATTATCTGTTTTCCTTGCAGAGGCTCACAATAGCATCAATACAAGATTTTCCCATCAACAACAATCACAGCAACACAATAACTAAAATTAAAGGAAAGTCTCACATATTTTGAGTATGGCTCATCAAAGTGAAAGTTATGTTCCATCATCCTGGCTTAAATGAGTAGTTACCATGGTAACTACTGCTATATAGCAAGTCTGCTCTGGACCGGGTTAACTGGTCAAGCTTATCTAAGTTTTGTCTGAAAGAGTGTTTGATGGGTTGAAACAAGGTTCCCAAAATTATTTTTCTCCAAGTGAATTCGGCAATCTAGCTCCTCACGTCATGTAAGAAAATCATACTGAAATCTTTTAAGTCAGATAACAGCACATTTGTTATTTCTAAAATAAATAAAAACCTTAACTTTGCAAAAGTAAAAAAAAAACATTAGATGCAGCAAGTTGCAACATCCTAACTATTTATTTACTTTAATAAGCAAAATGTTTTGTTGGTGAGAATAATAAATGAGTTTATTCCTTACAGAGAGGGAATGCAAAAATTTTACTGACTTCACAGCAGGTAGACACAGTGTCACACATATGGAAGAAATTTATCTCGCCCAGCAGCAGATAACCATCATCTGCCACACTCCAGGTTTTTGGACAAATATGGAACTGCAAGAATTCATTCATCCACAAAATTGAAGACTACTAAGCACTGCAGTGCGCACGTATAAATCACATCCTCGTTCTTCTACTTCTGGCTGGAGATGCTGAAGTAAATTCTGGGCTGTTTTTTTTATGGACATGAGTAACTCAACAAACACAGGCTAACCCAGCTATTGTTTGCTCAACAAAACATGCTCATTACCAAGCGAAAATTACAAACCTTGCAAACATAGCCGGGGTCTCCCCAATGATCAGCTTCAGTGGTACTACCACCAATAATACTGGACAGCCATGGTGCGGAGCAGCAAATATCTCTGCAGAATGGCTCCAGTTGATGATGGGCGATATCCTGGCAGAGGGTCCTGGTGCACGGCGGACACTGCAGTGTGGTAACTGGTCAGCATGAGAGCAAAGGACCGGGTCACTTTGGCCTGAAATGGACTGTTGCTGGTGGTACCCGACCAGAAATACCTTGGTGAGGACAGACTGATGACGAGGGCTCCTGCAGATCTAGACCTACACCTGGAGCACCAGCGGCCAGATGGGTGTGCTGAGCCACTGTATCGAAGGGACAGCACAGCAACACCCCAAAGACAAAATTATCTTTCTATGGCAAGTGAATAAGGCACAAGTATCAAATATAGGAACCCTGTGTTTAAAAATAATAGATTTTCCTTTTTTGGGGAAAGACATGATTTTATTTGAATCCTGTGGCTGTTTATCTTGGGCTACCAGCAGGATACATAACTCAGCTGAAACAGCCAGTGCAGGTGTGGAATAATTGCCATTGTGCACCATTTTAGAGTCCAAGTGAAGTCTTGACTCTGACCCTAAGCCCAAGTCAAATCTCAAGTCACTTTTGGTTGTACTGATTAATCTGCCATGCAATGATGTCTAGTCTGCTTAGAAGACTGCATTTTAATCTAAGGAATTTAAAACCCATACTCACCCTTTTTCTACCAGCATCTAGTAGCAGCACTGATCTTTAGCTTAAACTGAAATACTCCTCCTTCTCTCCTCTGGATGATTTCTTTTCTTTACTGAATTTAGAAAACCTACAGAGGAACATGCAAATGTATTCATATGAGTAAAGTCTCAAGTGCTCTTAACATAACTTATCCAAAAGTTTTTATTGTTAACCAAAATCCATCTGGACCCACTGAGAAATTTAAAATACTAATACTGCAGTTTCGTAGCATTTTTTCCTGAATGTAGAGAGGAGGGTCAGCATGCTGCTCTTTAGTTCAGGATCACCAACTGTCCTGCAGGTTTTATGTTTCCCTGCAGCAACACACTGGATCCAAATGACAACTTATTGTCAAGTTTTGCACAAGCCCTTTTAATGACCCATTAATAATTTGACTTTATGTGTGTTGTAGCAGGTAAACATGTAAAATCTGCAGGAGAGTGGTTCCACAGGTCCACTGTTGGTGATCACTGCATTAGTGCATCAGAAAATTATGTTAATAGAGCTTTTAATAACTGTAAAAAATAAAAATAAAAAAAAAAGTTATTTTTGATCCAGTACTTGCAGGTCCAGTAAATATTTCTTACATTCCTAAATAAACAACAGCTGTAATTTTCTAATAAACAGACCCAGTAAAACTGCATTAGTGGGTCTGATTCCAGGTTAACGTAATCATGGCAAAGTTACAGTTAATGGAAACTGTCAGTGGAGGCAATCAGATGGAATTAATATTATTTTAGTACAAAAGTAGTAAAATGCTAACATTTACACCTCTGTGGTTGTTGCTAACATAGATGCTAACATTAGCTTCATATTACAGTGACTAACCTCTCTGGGGTGTTTTAAGGTGGATGAAAGTGGATGTGGTGGATACAGCATCCTGGACTTTTAAACCAGAAATATTCCAGTTTTCTGCTCTTATACTGGTCCCTTTATAATAAGTTTTTAATACCCAAAAGTTAGAGGGGCTGTAGCAACAGCCTCATTCACTGGTACTGTCATTGTGCATGAACTGCGGGCATGTCTGTGTGACATTACCTTACCCTACCTTATGTCAATGTTATGTCTAGGGAAATGACAGCATCTGATAAGATCTTGGACAAGCATTGGGTGCAGTATTTTTAGATTTAAAAGGGCATTTTAAACAGTTGACCACTGAGTGTTATTAGCAAAAATGACTAGTTTTAACTTCTCAGAAAGGACCATGAAATGTATGACCTCATATCCCTTAAACAGGAAACAATGCGTTTGTGTCCGTGTCTGCGTCACCACCGTACGGTAGGTGCTGCATAGATCCAGAGAGGCTTGACGTGCATCTCTGTCAGACCTGAGGTGCACCCGTGCTACGCAGACAGTTACGCGTAGCAAGTACTTCCTTTTGATTGGTCGACTTGGGATCACGATTCTGGATTTCTGGATCTTCACGCTGAATTTGTGTAGTAACAGCCATTTTTAAAACAACACCCGATGGATCAGCCTCTCATCAAGTTGATCATCAAGCTCAGAGAAGAGACAGAGTGTGAAACGGATGCTGAATTAATCTGTTTGGTGGTATGAAAGAGAAAAAACATCTGCCTGAAAAGTTCAGTAGTGATGTTTTAAAATTAGCTCAACTGGCATGTTTTTGCATTGCCACCGCAGTGTTTGACAAGTAAAACAGGAAAGCAGAGATGGCTGTTATCGTACTGTGAGGGAAGAATCCTAACCAGCTGAAGTAAAGTGATCTCCAAACCTTTAACCAAGTGCCCACTACAAACTCAGACATTTGACTTGGCTCCTTTAATCCCTACCGAAGTTTCACAGGACTTCTTTTACATTACTTTTTGTAAAAACCTTGACTCGCTCTCCCTTCATTATGACTTCTTCAAAAACCCTGAAGTAACCCTGACCATTTTAATAAATTCAGCAGTTGGAAGAACCAAAAATAACTCAAACATAAAATATCAGAGATCAAGAACATTTTTACTACAAAGGCTCTGGTCTATATTGAGCTAGGCTGACCACCGCTTTATAAATGTAAAATGATCGTAACAAATCATAGCAAGGTTTTTGTAAGTGAACCTGTGGATCAATCATTAACAGGTTCATCACAGAAGACAACTTATGAGCTGAAAGGGATGTCACATGAAACCAGCTGCTGAAGGAAGACCCTCTATCTTCTCATGACTGTTTGTAGCCACATGGGGAAAATAGTAAATAGTCTGTTTTTTAGCAAAATCTTTTGCTTTATACAAAGCTCTGTTCTTTTCTTTTTTATTATCTATACATGTAACAAGTTAATAAATTGGGTGAGATAAAAAAAACATGGAATTAGCTCAAATCTAAAAAGCAGCTGGCACAAACCCATACATGTTGGAATGTAAAGGCCTCTCTGTCAGGAGTGTTTTGCACAAACTTACCGTGCAAGTTGTTCTTTCTAGCGATCAGATCTTGGCGTCTGTTACCACATTTCCATAAATCCACTTACTCCTCCCTAACAACCAGCATGTCTTACCTGAGTTCAAAAGGCTTCGATCTCGGCTGCCCATACGAAGTGAACTAAAGGAATAAAGAAATAAAACTTGAAGTAAACACCTCCAAGTATAGATTTTGTGGACGGGAGATTCACACAGAATCTTCAGATTGCTGCAGAAATTGTCAGCAAATATCTTGGGAGGGCACTCAGACTGTGCACAGCAAGGGGCAAAAAGTAGTGATATACTTCAAATACCAGCAGGACTTCAGCCAGGATGTGAGCAATCCTGGCAGAGACACATGGGAAAACATATCAGACAAGAGGGTATTCACTATATTGTTAAAATAGAAAAACAACAAAAGAACAAAAAAATAATAAATGACCAGGAGTCTTGCGTAATCGCTCTCCTGGTATGTCTTGGTGATCTATTGCCATATGAAAGATTACATTTTCGGATTCTGAGTGGAAATAAAAACACGCACACCGAAACAAATCATGATGTTTCACAGAATGTGTAAAACTATTACCGTCATGCTCTGTAAGTCATACATATTAATGTGATTTCCAACCCTCTTGTGAGACATTAAGTTCCCAACGAGCCAAAATTCTTCAAGGTCAGATCCATAGATGGAGCACCAGCAGGCTGAAATCCTGACATAATTCACACTGACATGCTGAGGACACTGCGCCAAAACATTAATTAAACACTGTTGTTACTGAAGAACTTGAAAGCAAAGGAAAAATGACACCATGTCACTTGTGTATTGCATTTTCTTTAGTACTTTACATATAATGGGGGAAAATACAAGGGTTTGTTTTCAACAGGATACAGGAAATGTAACAGTGCTCTGTACATTACAATATTATAGTCAGTGTGGTGGTTACGTGGCTCAGCCAACTGAGCCGTGTGTGTCGTGCACAGTTCACTGTGGGTGGGTGTGAGGGTGGGGATACAATTCAAAAAAATCTTCATTTACATGTTGTAAGAAGTCTCTATTAGCAGCTTGAAGAAAACACAAAATGAGCAACATGTTACCAAAGCAGCATTACCACAAAAAGGACATAAAAATGCACAAGGGAGAAGAAGTCAAATGTAAAAAGGTGAGGAAACATGAGATGTGTTATGAAACATGAGAAAAATCAGGAGAACTTTGCATGAAGCTGCTATTAGATACTCTGTTATAAAGGTCACCAGGCTGGGCTTAGCACAGCAACACCAAACACAAAAGATGCAGGTTTTGTTAGGAATTCTACATTCATCCCGAGAGACCATTGTTACAGAAAGATTCACAGCTGGCTGGTATTTTTCTCAAATTAATGGCAGATCTTGGTGATGTTTCTGCTGAACGGTGACGGGCTCAGACTTTCCTGTTTTTCTGTGTCTTCTGCTGTTTAACACAGAACGAACATGATATTTGGAACATAAAGACGTCATGCAGTATGCCACATCATGAAAGTGCCAATCCAGGATTTAGGTATTAAGTATTATCTCTGGGTCTATTTACATGTAGAGTATCCAAAGGTGTGGTTTATTGATGAAAGATGATGACCGCTTTCAAATACTTTAAAAATTAAAGCCTGTTTTGCCCCAGTATTTACAATGTTGGTGCAATGGCGCAAGCAACAGCAATATCAAACCTTCAGATATTTTTAACTGTCATATATGATGAACTCGTAAATAAAAAGTTGACAAAAAATTGGTTTAATTCAGTTGTTTTGTCCCATACGGAGCTGATATTTGCATAACAAAGCTGCCACGATGAGAACAGTACTGGATTGGGTCTTTACCGACACTGTGGGGGCTGGAAAAACAGGTTGGGTGGCAACAAAATATACTTTGAGTGACAGCTTTGAGTGACAAGCCGAGCTGATGCTCATTATAGCCAGAGATGGAGGAAGTGACATCTGTTTGCTTCTAGGATCACAGAAATCAGTCAAGTTAACACAAAAGAAAACAAATCCAAGCCTTTCGGATGAACACTGCGGAATTAGAAGAAAGTAACTTAGAAAGTTATTTTTCATCTCCTGGTTTGTCTCATTAGTCTTAAAAAGAATTTGTTTCATTTGAGATCAGAGCTGGAATAACATTAACCTCCTAGTACTAAAAATGCATACTACGCCAGTGGTTTTTAAACTGGGGGGCGGGCCCCCTGGGGGGTGCGGCAACATGTTAAGGGGGGAAGGTGCGTGGAATTTGGTAAAATGTAGTGGAGGAGCAAAATTTTGAAAACTGTGGTTCTTGGAAACGTTCTGGTCTACACTCCAGACCACTTGGTGGCAGCAATGCACCAGTTTGTTTTTGCCAACCACCAAAAAACCTCAAGAACAACAACTGTGGGCCAGAGATCAGGTTTATCCAACCAAACCACATCACAGAGAGAAAAAGAAAGAAAGACAGATGGAGAAACAGGTATTTGATGAAAGAAGGTGGATATCCTGTTCGTGGTTTTACACTAAATGTGTAGAAAGATGGTTCCTTATTACATCTCCTCAAGTCAGTAAGCCAGTCCAATTTTTAAGATGAAACCTTTTAGATGAAACATGAAATCCTGCCTGGTTACCACCATCAGAAAATGCAGCTAAATAAAAGACACGTTAAACTGGCCCATTAATAAATTAATTGTCCAGCTTCTCATATAT
>JBAGKP010000017.1:25439675-25451408 GCA_037177255.1 Melanotaenia maccullochi
TTTTGGGGGGTTTTGGGGTTGTTTTTTCTGGGGGTTGGAAAGGTGGCGCCAAAAAAAGGGGGGTTTTTTTTTTTTTTTTTTTTTTTTTTTTTTTTTTTTTTTTGTAAAGCATTCTTGGATTCCTTGAGCTATTAGAATTTTAAATTTGTTACAACTGTATAAATTCTATTTTTGCCCTATATACATATTTTTTTTATTTGTGTGCCCATTCTAATAATAGCTACACATATTTGAAGTTTCTTGGCAATATATAATGAAAACAAGGTTACCTCAAAACTTCTGGATAGTGATGTACATTTTTGACTCCATTCAAATGAAATTTACTTCCAAATTTGCTAAGATCAACTTGCTATTAGGAAAACACTTTGACTTCGAATTCCTTCAGCAAACAGAAACATGTGGTCTAACTTGAAGTTTTGATGATTACAATGTTTTTTCAGACAAGTGGAACAGAGAAGACATCATTTAAATGAGTTCAAACATGAGCGACATCCCTCTAAATTGGATAAGCTCACAATATGTTTATATTTCCTTGCAAATAAAGCTGCTTATAGCTTGACTCACGGTTGTTAGGGGCCACCGTGCTTTGAAAATAACATTAGCTGCTAATGCTTGTTATTTACCTGCAATAGACTGCTGGTGATTTTGCTGTCAGTGCACACAGACCTTTCATGAATATGTAGAAAGATTTGTGAGGCAACCTGATAAGATGTGTGCTCTGCAGACTAAAAAGACGCTTTAAAGGAGCAAATAACAAAAGGCAGTTATGTTTTTGGAAAGGTATAACACACACTTGATGTTGGTTTGCAATGACTTTTACTCCTTAACTATTAGACATCAGTTTAATTTACTACCCACTCGAGTCACCCACGTCCAAAAGTCTGCCATTTTACAGACTTAAAATATTTTTTTTACACAATTCTCTTTAACAACTCAATTCCTGCATAGAATTATACAGAAAAACTAATGATGCATTAAAGTCAATATTTAGTCTAATCCTTGACATATCCAAGACTGATAAAAACAACAAACAACACACCCATCCAATGTTACATGGAAAATATGTAATTTTTGTTTCATTTCAAGGTATTTCAAGGTATAAGTATAATTTAATTACTGTATGTCATCAAACTGGTATGTAAAGGGTTAAAATCTCAATAATTATTCAGTATTTCATAGTTTTGATCAAGACTAAAGATGATCAAAAGATTTAACCCCAAAAAGCTTAAAAAAATATGAATATGTACTTTTTTTTTTTTTTTTTGGAAAAGGACATTTTTGCCCTTGATGACTATGATGTTTGATAGTTTTGAGCAGGGACTGGTGGGTATGCAGAAAAAACAGAAAAATGTGAGTCTATAAAGTTTTTATAGCAGTTTTTTAAAAAGTGGACATTTTTGTCCTTAATGACTTAAAACATTCTTTTCACTGATCTGTTAACTCTTTTTCTATTAACTTTAAACTATTTCTATTTTAAAAAAGAAAAAGAAAAGTTGAATTTTAAAATTAATCAAGAAAGACTTTCTTTAAAAAAATTTGCCCACTAAAGTGTCTATATATGACGTAGTTGTATGAAGAGTTCTTTTTCTTTCTTTTTTTTTGTGCCCAGGCTGACAGCTCATACCTGTTTGAGAGCAGTGAGTGTCTGGAGGCCGGTTGCCTTGGCCACCATGGTGTGGCTGTTGCCGGGGCTGGGCTGCAGCGACAGGGTCAGGCCTGAAATAGCGTGAACACGCAGCTCCGTGATGGAAACCTTGTCATCTGTGACAGAGAACGGCGCCTCTCCCAGCACTGCGTCCACTGCCAGTGGAGACTCCACCTGCAGAGAAGAAGATGTGTTTTTATTGTGTCTCCACATGACAGAGGTGGCATCGTTTAAGTCCGGAATAGACAACAGTTTTATTGTGTTTTTTTTTTTAAAGCTCATAAAGCCCATGACAAGCCAATCTCAGATTAAAGTGCTCTCTGCTATTTGTTCCAGTGCATCTTGAATCCATGTGTCAATGCCTCTGTCTATCAACATGAAAAAAACAAACAGAAGGGCCCACCTGAGATGGAGTCTGACGTCTTGCGGACATCAAGGTAAAATGTGGAGCTGTACAAGCACGTCTCAATGTGTAGGGTTAGCAGAAAACACTTGTGCCCATCTTAGTGTCATCACACACCATTTACGGATCGTCCTGCATCTTTGAGTAATCCCAGGTCTTTGACAGCCTTTTGCAACCAGTACTTTCACCACTTATGAAATATCATTATTTCACTTCGCTACTGCAACTAGAGGTCAGGAGGGACAGGTATACACTGAAGAGCCATTCAGCAGAGCAGTGGCCTTGTTCTTAGGCTCAGATGGGGAAATCAATTCTGCCTTCATCTGAAGTTTTTGATAATAACAGCTGGACTCAAAAAGCTTGTAAAGCTGAAGAGTGAAGGACCTGGTGTCTGGAAAGCTTTCCTTCTCATCCACCAAAAGTCATTTACACACACACATGCTTCTAAATAATAATGATAATAATCCTGCAAACTCCATGCTTTGCTCACTGATGTGAAAACTAAATGGACAAGCATGAAGAATGATTGAAATCAAGTTGTAAATAAACATGCTTTCCACATTGCTTTTCTTTTTCTTGCTAACCTTGGGTCAGATTTCATTTCCACATAATTAAAGCAACAATTTCCTGCATAATTTGAGGCAATGAAATGAATCGTGCAAAGGTCTGTGCCAAACCATCTGTGGAAACAGTAGCATGAGCAGGTGTCAAGCTTTGTTCATTTGGTTTTGATAGTTCATCTGTTTTGTTGTTTTGAGTGCAATAGCCCATAAAGGTTTTTCTTTTCATTTTTTAAAATAAAAACATTATGTAATCTAATCTTCTATTTTTTCTTTTCTGAAACCACATGCAGTTGTTTCATTTCAGTACTCCGTCTTAAAGCTGTTTGTCCATGTGAAAGGTCTCCATTTACATTTATTGCCTGGTTTGTGGTCCAGTCTTTTCTTTACTTGACCATGAAACACGTTTGCATAATGCCTGTTGAATGACTAGTTACAGAGAAAGAATCAGGGTCTGTGTTGGGCTGCACCATTACTAACTGCAAAACTGTTTAATATAAATAGAGATAGACTGTGCGTTTTAATGATTTAAGCCTTGAGTTCAGCATTTTGGCTCATTTTGAAGATGTGAGAGTGAGTGGTGGAGCTGGAACCATGGAGAGAGGCACCCCTACTGGGCCACAACACAACACAGTATCTTGCTTTATATTAAGTGTGGCCATAATTCCCACGCTAAGCACAAATGATGTGATAACTAGACTGTCACATGTCACAAGACTAAAAACCCTATTAAATAAATTCTTCACAGAGGTCACAAGTAACTCCCAAACTTCCAAACGAAATGATATTACAGAAGTCGCCCCCTGGTAGTCATTTCTTTCTCAGCAGATGTCCCTAACCTGGAGTTATGGTGCTGATTGACATCAGTCAAGTTTTGTTTTAAGTATCGTTGCACATGCTAGCAACTGGATATCAACACACAGGCCACTTTGAACATGCACCATGACTGATTTAGCAAAGAAACCCAAAAAGAAATTATAGGAGGAAGAGAGGATAAAAAGAAAAAAAAGGGACTGAGGAAGAAATAAGACAAGAGTCAACAATGGACTGACTTTTACTGGCTGGAGAGAGCTCAGAGAAGAGACAGGATGCAGGATTATTGCTGAATTCGTTGGGACACCTCATTTATATTTTTTATGATGAAAATGCGATAGATCATTGTGGAGTCCCTGAATAAACACAACATGGTGTGGCTGAATTGTAAACCTCTTGTATGTAATATAAATGCCTGGAAATAGTCTGTAGATCACCTAAAGGGTAACTTTCCATCACAATTTACCCCACAGAGTAACACACTACCATTCCTTTGACACTGATGATGATATAAGCAATAGTGCTGGGGTGCGGTGTATCTGTTAAGCAGACTGCTATTATCAGCTTCAAGAACAAACTGGTTCATTTAGTCTGTTAAATGTCTTCATCACTCAGTCCTTTCATTGATCTAAGTGATCATTTCATATAAAATGCTATTAAATTAACAAAGGCTGATGCACATTTATACAAAGGAACAAATTTTGTAAATAAGTACTTGCTTCATTGAGTTCACCAAAGGCAACTTATAAAGGGACAATCACAGGAAAAATAAATACACCTTCTACAGTGCTCAGAATTTAGGTGTCAGGACATTTCCTGTAGTATTATGTTCTTTACCAAAGTCCTTTTCACCTACAGATGTTAATGGTTGGAACCCATATTGATGTGTGAAAGCATCCAAGTGCCTGGGAATGAATGTGCCTCCCATATTTTACTGTACACACCATATACACTATAGGCTACGTTAATACCACAGTAAAATGTAAAGTTCCAAATATATTAATAGATTTTTTATGCTGATAAATGCCCGGAGGCTTAAAACAGAAAAAATAAATAAAAAACAAATTTTTTCAGTCTGTTCCACCTCCATATGCATATTGTTTGCCTGTGATAGATTAATGTGCCAGACAGAAGAGTTATGGTACACTGAGCACCGCACAAGCATGTGCACATGCAGTCATACACACATGTACACACAGGTTTGTGTGAGTGCAAAACCCCACGGCATGGTACCAAATGGATAAATAAAAATTATTCTTGAAGTTTTCTAAAGGAAAACTTGGCTGGATGATGAATCACTCTCTGCAGGAGCTCGTTTTACAACTTAAGTTTGATGCCACAACTCTGTTTCCAGAGAACAATTCAGTTAAAGAAGAAAGTGAAAAACAGTTGAAGCTCCTGAGTCAGTTCATTAATCCTGACTTGAGACCTGAGCTAACAGAAGCCAGATTCTGTGTAAAACCATGTCTAATTATAAATCTAAGTGAGATCAGATAAAGTATGACACTGCCAGAGAAAACTGTTTGCTTGCAATTGATTTTCTGCTGTTTCTCGTTCCATTCGACCATGGCTGATATTTTCAAGGGCCAATTAAAGTGACTAAAAAGAAAATCTCACGCTGTTGAAAATCAATATTGACAGCTATGTCAAAATGTCAAAACACGTTTTAAAGAAATTCCACATTGTGCATCGATTTTATAACTAAGAGAATGTAATCACAGAAACTGATCTGTGTAAAGTTATCCTATTGAAATATACTGTATACTATATATTAATTTCTTCCACAGCTTTCATTTAAACAAGGTTAAAAAGAGACCAAGTTTGGTGTCAGTGTTTGAACCTCCTACACTCTCTACTTGTTCTCAGCCTCACCCACACATATTTCCAGAATCACATAAACCTCTTTTATGCATTTAATACAAATACACTGGACTATTCACGTTCCTTATTTCACATTTCATTTCTTCATATTGCTTTCATGGTCCCGATCAATAATTCTTCAGCTTTCTGAAAATCTTTCAAAGTTTTTCTTTCAACATTTTCTGCTATTTTAACAAATTTTCAGTTGTGTCCTTGTACCTATTCATTTTCAGAGGAATGTCTGACATGCCTGAGGCATAAAATAAGAAACTAACTCAAGGGATGAATTAGTCGACACATAAGACACAACTCCAGAAAGAACCAGTTTTAAATGGTTCCCATTTCATTCACTGGATTTATAGAAAATGTTAAAGAAAACATCATTTAAAAAACAGAAATATAGGATTTTTGAAACTTAAAGGTTATTCCCAAAGAGCTGTTCGCTGACAACTTGGAATATCTGAGCACAGTGTGCAGAATGTCCTTAAAACATTTGAGGGAATTGGACAAAAGGCGTACAAAAGAAGATGTGTCAGAAAAAACCCCAAAACAAAACAAACAAACAAAAAAAATCTACTGCAGATAAACATGGTCTGAAAGTGATATTCTGAATAAATAGGAACAAATCCAGCAAAGACCTGAACCAGGACTTGAGAGATGTGGCTGTCAAGAAGGCATTCTAACGGAAGGAAAATAGGGAGGAAAGGTTGAGGTATGTCACATGACACAAGAACTGGACTGAAGATCAGTGGCTACAGGTCTGATGGAGGGATGGATCCTCCCCAGAACCCCGACCTCAAAATTAGAACCTTAGAGCTAACCTCATTTTAAGGTTCTTACAGTTATTTATAAATGTCTTAATGGTCTTGGGCCTTCTTACTTATCAGACCTGCTTTTAGATTATGAACCCTTGTGGACCCTGAGGTCTTCTGGTACTGGCCTTTTAGTTGTTCCCAAAGTCAGAACCAAGACTTATGGTGAGGCCTTGTTCCACCACTACGGGCCTCGACCATGGAACAGCCTGCTAGAGAATCTCATGGCTGTAGAGACTGTTGATGTTTTAAAAAACAGGCTCAAAACCTTTAGTTTTAGTCTAGCTTATAGCTGAATTTTATTTGCTGTTGTTTGGAATTTTACCTATTTAATCATATATTCTTCTAAAACTTTTACTACCTACTTATGGCTTTCTGTTTTGTTTTACTGTTTTTTTTTTTTTTTTTTTTTTTTCCCCAAGTAGTTTTTATAAAAGCTTTTATTTTCTTTTATCTCATTTTATTTTATGTTATTTCGTCTTATTTTATTTTATTTTTCCTGAACTCCTTTATCGGTATTTTTATTCTTGTCACGCTTATCAGTTCTTATTGTTTCTAAGTTTATTTATTCTTGTTTTCACTGTTTAACTCCACTGTTTTCCTCCTGGGGATCCTTTACACCGGTGGCTCTGCCTGCTCTCTCTGCAAGGTTGTTGCCATGGTGACTGCCCTTGTCTAGGTGGCTGGGGGTCCTGCACTGCAGCCCTGTGGCTGTGTTGTGGACCCCAGCCTGCCCTGGCTTGGGTGGTTCTTGTGGTGGCACCAAATGTGCTCATCCCCAAGATATCATTTCCTCACTGCAGTGTTAAACCACGTGTTTGCATTTTATTACTACTTTTATACTTAATTTAAGTTCAGAGACAGTTATTAGTAATGGGAGTTCATGTTTGTACAGAATGGGGTATGGGTGGGCTGGGCGAGTGTGCATGAAGCTTGGTTTGTACAGTATGTGGGCAAGTTTTGTGTGCGATTGTGTGTGAACAGTTTTGGGGTGTTCCCTTTTTATTTTTTGTTATTATTTTTGATTTTCCATTCTCTTAATGTCTCTTATTGATTTAAATTTTGTATTCAACATGCATGATTTGTTTTTATTGTGTTGCCTTGTGCATGAAGGTGCTATATAAATAAAATTTGATTTGGTTTGATTACTGAAAACAGTGTGGAATCATCTGATCAGAGAACAGAACAAAAGACAGAAACATCCAAAGAAGAGCTTTGGAAAGTCCTTCAATAAGTCTGGAGGACTATTCCTGAAGCCTATTAAAGAAATGACAGAAAGCTTCTGTAAGAGGGTTTAGGCTTCTGAAGAGTAAAGCTGCTGAGACCAAATATTTCTTTCATGCTGAATTAGTAATCTTACTAATCTATTTCCTATATGTGTATGTATGTAACAGATTAGGGGTGATTCCAAACCCTATAAATATTTGGGGGATACACTGGTGAACAAAGTCCAGTTTTAACATCACAGTTAATTCAGCAGTAGTTAGGTAAGCAGTTTATTGACTATTAAAATCATCATAACTTGTATTTATGAAACATAATACTTTAACAGATGAACCCACCAGGGTTTTATGCCAGATTCTTCTCAATTTCAATGACTAATCCATTTTGCTAGGACCACTGTTCACCTGATTCTAGTGAAAGAACAAAAGGAAGCTTGAAACAGTACTAATTAATTCTCTTTATCATGTTGTGACTGCCGCGAGGCATCATCACCTATTTCCTGTTTGATTGGAAAGTGGTTCATTAGAAGTGATGGCTGACTCTGGGTTCCTGTGATTGCTCATCTACAGGTAGAGGTGCTTTAATCACACTCTCTCTTTTCTCCTGGTTACTTGCTTTGGCTCAGTTCAAGATGATTCATGTTTTGAGGTTTTCCTACACATCTCACATCCAAACTGACTGAGTAAAATAATCAGTTTGACATTGTTCTAATGAGCAGTGAGACACATCCTTTTCATTTCATTTTATAGAACTTATTTAATGTTGACTTTATCACAGAATCCTAGTTTTTACATAATTTGGGTCATTATATCATCAGTGCAAGGAAAAATATGAATATGAATGCTGGTTAGCTGATGTTTGAGTAATAATTAACATTTTTAAGCAAGGAATTTAAAATCATTGTTTTAATTGGTCACCAAAGATTACTCTTAAAGATTCTCGTACAGGCATCACTGTTTTGAATAAATGGAAAAAATGGCTTCACATGCAAGAAAAGGGTTTTGCTTCTGAAAGAACAGTGTATGAGTTACATTAAAATTAAGGCAGTTTATTCAACATAATCTAACAGTTTATATATAGTTAAAATGTTAATTTCAATTGTTTACTACTTATTACTTGAAATGAATTAATGATTTAAACTGTCAGCCTCAAATCTATAAGTTTCAGTTCAGTCTCATTAAGATTCATACCAGTGGCAGAGCAGGGAAGGATGGGGGGGGGGGGCTTCCAGATGGAAATTAAACTTTAAACGAGTATTTAACAAATTGAAAACCCAGGTGGAAAATATTCTCCCTGATAGTATTACTTTGTGATGTGTCACAAGGAGCATGTGGCGATGAAGAACTGCAGTTTTGATTTTAACCTAAATTACCTCATTTTCTTTTACCACAGTCACTGATTTTCCACATTCCCTACAGTGTCTGTGGAAAGACTCCCACAGGATGTTCTAGGACGTGTTGCATCCAGTGTGTGGTAGCGAAGGAAGCGGTGTGTATCGTGATATCATCAGTGTAAGAGACAAGATAAAAGCAAAATCAAACATAAATGGGATACTGAGGCTGCTTTGCATTCTTGTCTAGACAGGGAGAAATTGCATTTACTTAACATCAGAAAATTTAGAAACATGGACTAGAAAAAAGTAAAAAAAAAAGAAAAAAAATCACTTGAGGGATGCTCATTTATGTAGAGCAAATATAAATAAATGGATAATTGGATTTTTCTTTGCCTTTTGACTTTAAATTATATTTTTTTGTAATAATCATTTCAATATTACATATAATCAAAACCTTTAAAAAGACACAGAGACGACCTGAACAGTGACATTTGTACGGAGGGACCAGGGGACACGGATCATTTTTTTCTTTTATTCTTTCTTTTACATTCGAGAAAAATGGATGATCCGAGAGAGAACACAGCGTGTTAAAGCCGTTTTGCTCAGTTTCTTTAGGTGTTTCTAGTCTGCGTCTGTCCCTCAAGTCAACATAAGACGCACACCTGACAATGATATTTTTTCCACGTTAACAGAGGAAGTCTGTTGTTATAATTACTGCTTTAATGGATTAATTACAAGTGCAGACAAATAGGTTTGCTGTAATCAGAAATGGTATTATGCTTTACTGTTTTGGCTGCTTGTGTTTAGACTGTAAAGTTAGATATGATTTATTGGTAATTTATTAGGCCTAAATAAACTCCAATTTTCATGACTGAATTATTAACTGCTACAGCTTTTTATTAAAAGGATGTTAGGGTAATTGTGGCTCAAAAAGGAGAATTTAATCTTCCTTATTTAGACTATTTCATCAGCATTTTGCCTCAGAGGCAACATCTGTCCAATGTAACGTGTCGTTCATCGGCTGTTATTCACGGGATACCTGACGGACCTGACATCCGCTAGATTACCTGCCACCCGGTGGGCTCTATGTGAGAGCATAAACGCTTCCTCATCACTGTTGTCCCGTTTTCTAAATTTTTATTACCTCCTTAATTCATGTTGTGCGCTAAAAATTTTTTTAACACAGTTAATTACATAAATTAGTTACTAATGTCAATATGTAACAGCCCTCATATATATAGTAGGGGTGGGGCTTGATTTCAAAATTCACCTCAATAATTAGAAGCTTAAGCATTTTTAAATTTCAATGGGTTTTAGTGGACAACTGAATGAAATAATAGACAGAAACATTATTATTGTAAACTCAAGCTCTAGTAATATCTGTAAAAAAAAAGGTAATTTTTAATTTAATTTCAATTTTAAAACAGTAGAAAAAGAAATAGAAATACCCCTGGGCAAAACTGAACAGCCCTAAAGTTAAAGTGTCATTTTATGTACTTTAACTAGCAGCTTTGGCTGTTGTCTGATTAAGAGTCTACAACATGTTACAGTACTTTTAACTTTTAAGATGTTGTTGTCCACACTTTTCATTAATAGACATTAATATCTGACGCTAAGCCAGGACGGGATCGGCCAGTGGAAACTTTATGCGTTTCATTTTAACTGGTTCTGGAGCAGAGGTCAACGTCTTCCCCTCTGACTGCAGCTTGGAGTTTTCTCTGTAATCCACTCTGCATCACGACTATAAGCGCTTCCTCACCGCTTCCGTATGATGTCTTTCAAGCTCAACTTTCTCATTAACTTTGAATGGACTCCCCCAACCCTCCCCTCCACTCACCTATCAGTTGTGTTACATTGGAGATTCACATGTCTGCCATGTAGCAGTGGAAAGTGGGAACAGGTTTAAGCTCTCAATCTGGAGATATGTCCTAGTGCTATGCACTTAGAGGGTTAAATACTGACATCATAAGGGGCATGTGCATTAGAGTTTGTTGTGACTCCAGACAGCTAAGCACTTGCTTTCAAGCACAGTAATGAATGGTAATGTTTCCCTAGCATGTCTGTCTGGAGCGAGTTCAGCTGTAGTTGTTCTGGTTCAGTTCTGAGCGGACTTTGTCGCTGAAGCTGCAGGCAGGGGAGACGAAGCAAAGCTGTCATGCTTTCCATGACCTTAAACCAGGAGCTTGCGTGAAGCTGTGCATGGTGTCATGCCGAAGCAGTGATACTGTTTGACCAGTGCTCAATGCAAACAGGAGATCAATCATGAGTCCAAGCGGCAGATTAACGCTGACCATCTGAGCCGCTTCACTTAAAGGTGGTTGAACACGCAGACGTGAACCTCACTACATTATACCATCCTCATGCACCTCTGCGTTTCCCCTTTTCTTATTTCAGTAAATCATATTTTGGGTTTAAGGTGCAGCATAATATCATTGGCGGATTTATTCATGCAAGCTGTGGTCTTCATGCAGTCTATCTTTTGAATGTGGCAGACACCACATGGGGAAAACACCCTCAAGGCAATGACACCTCTTCACACATCTATCAAAACTCACGCATCAGTTCAAAGTAAGAGTCTAAACAGACTGTGAGAAGAGGTCATTATAACTCTCTTCTTTGACAATCAAAGTTAAGCCCAGTTTCATCAGCAGTGATAATGAAAGGATCTTCAAGACAATTTCAACCTTCAGTAAAGCTTTCATTGTTTTACTACCCAAAGAGAAAGTTGTCGGCATAAAATTGCACTTACGAGATTTACTGCAAAAGTACATCTAATGTTGAGCAGCAGTAAGAGCATTCCCTTCTCACTAATTGAGGTGCCAGATTTGCACTGCATGCTCCAAAAAGTCGTCTCTTGCCAGAATGGGAGACTGGTGGGGAATCTTATCAAACAGAATTTGACATTAAATGAACTCAGAATATTGAAAAGACTTTACATTTTCTGAGAGTCAAAATGTTTTTCTATTGCTGCCACTTGGGATTTCCCAAGTGTGAGGATGTGGTTTGATCTTAACTTTTTAAAGTGTATGAATTAAGCTTCATCCTACTGGAAATCTATCTGTACTGCCAATAAGAAAACAGTG
>JBAGKP010000017.1:25470969-25484776 GCA_037177255.1 Melanotaenia maccullochi
ATATTGAATTTCCCTTTGGGATTAATAAAGTATTTTTCATTTCATTCATTTCATTCATTTCATTCATTTCATTCATTCATCACCACATCCAGAGCTCAGTGCAGCTGGATCACATAGAAAGGTTGCTACTGTCATATAGTGTTAAACCACAGGAGAGTCGGTCCAACTATTTTCATGCTGTCCGTTTTTTTCTGTTAAAAAAAGAAAAAACAGAAAAAATGATCTTCTTCCTGTTTTTGTTTCCTGAACCAAAATAAAAAAAATTGGATAATGAACCGTTATGCATTTTCAGATTTGTGCCAAGACTGACAAAGAAAAAACTGAGTAACAAGCACTTAGACTGACTTCTTTTATCATCTAAGAGATGTCACGTGAACTTGATCTCTGCTACGTGTTCGCTGTGTTGCATGTTCGTTCGAAACTGTTAAATCAGTTGTTCATCATGATAAATACATAACGACTTAAATATTTCCTGACTCGTGCATTAAGATATTACTCTGTCCTTGTGGGAGTATGATAAACCGCACTGAAAGGTTACATCACGTAATCAAGAGCAGTGAGAGCCCATTGATGGAGGAAATTGTTCAACCATACACCTTCAATTCCGCTGCCTTGTATCCATGGATACAGGTGTTAACAAAAACATAGTTTTCTATAGTTAAAATAATTTTCATGTTCTTAATGCACATGTGGATCAAAGACAGGAAATATCTCCTTGTGTGTATTTATCATGATGATGACATAAGCTCAACACACTTTTAGATGTGTAGTGAGCACCGTGCATGGGGCGGAGTTCATTTCTGGGTCATGTGACTTTTCTCAGATGAAAAAACTAAATGAAACCAAGCTGCTTGTAATTAATTTTTTCCATTTTCATCCTGTGCACAAACTAGACACTGGATGAAGATCTAGTATCTAATTTTTCTTTATGGTTTAGGAAACAAAACGCTGCTGTTGGGCAAAAAACCTCATAAGTCCAAAATTTTTGATTTTTGTTTTCCTTCATAAATCAGTACCAACTAAAGATATATGATTAAAACACAATGCAAAGTTTGATGACATTATGCCCAGTTATTACCAAACCATAGTTTTTTTTTTTCATTTTTTGAAAAATGACAGTTTTGGAGATGGGAGGTTTGCGCCCGACAGCAGCGGAAACTGAAGGCCTTTCTCTGTTTTTCACTTTTTGTTTCAAATGACAAAAACAAACAGCCTGAAAGTAGATGGACCCTAGTCGAACTCTGGAAGGACGTCATTGTTTTTGACGAAATCCTTCTGACATTGTCAGTCTCAGGTCAATGGTGGTTTCCCACGTTTCCACAACAAAGATGTAGAGCACTTGGTTTGATCAACACAAGCTGCATTTCTTTCAGTGTTTATAAAAGTGATATTTATAAAATTTCGACAAAGCACAACTGAGATTTGCAGGCGTTTCCACTGAATCGTGTTTAGCGTCTGGTGACGTGTAAATGCAACAAAAGCATTTCCATTACGTTTTTACAATATATTTTTTGAAATGTAGGTGTTTCCATTACCTTTTTTATTTATTTATTTATTTATTTTTGCGTTCTAGGGGAAATAGAAATGCAGCTACTGTCATCAGATATGAACATAATTAAACATCTCTGCTGTGTTTTGGTGCTGTAATCAAGGAATCTCTCCTTGGTGAATAATTTACCTATATGACCCCCTCCCTCCACATACTGACATAATCACAGCTGCCAAGACCATAGACATAGTGTTTCCATTATTCTGCCCAATCCACATAAACCTCAATGTGCCTATATGTCGTATGTTTGAAGCATGTTTCTTTGTCTATATTCTTCCAACCTTAATCCATAGTGATTTATACACTAGCTCATTCCCCATGAAATAAGATGTGGGCTGTTTATAAAACAAAGCACATGTACGGTAACTTAATCAGTCATTCCAGAAATGCAAACATAAGCAGGAATTAATCTGCTTCTTTACATGTCTTTTTAAGCTGAAGCTACTGATGTTTATGCAACACAAGTTCAGCTCAGACCTCTGGCTGATTTGGTATCAACTTAAATTAAACCAGTGATTGTGTTTTAGTGTAAAAACACACCACGGTTCATCTTTAAATATGGTGCCAAGTTTGTGGCTGCCTGCTGTATCAAGGGACTGAAAAACAAATGATGTAACATTAAATGAAATGCTGTGTCCGACATCAGCGCTGGAAACTCATCCACTCCGGTGGGAAGGCTATTCTGGTCCATGTCAGCTGCTCCGACAGTCTGTATGTGGCATGAATGATGGGCTCTGCCTTTGTGTGCAGTTTCCTGATGTGACGCATGACTACGTGAACAAGTGAAGAATATCACACGCTCACATTTAATCCAAATGAGAGCGAGCGAGAGAGGAATGCTTCACCTGCGGTGAAATGAATTTGTCCGGCCTCCCTGCTTGACAATCATAGCAACAGAAAATGGCTCACAAGGGGTCTCTGATTATTGTTTTCATGAAGGCAGAAAGAAAGTTATGTGCATAGTAAATGGGCTGGAAGAATTGTGGAGCTACACAACTCCAAACCAGAGAAATCTGAGCCACCTAGTATAAGAAAAGGGATAAAATGTGACTTATGGACAAGCTGCAGACCTTTTAAATGATGTGGTCTAACATTTCAGAAATATGATGCAAACATGAACAACCTGATTCCTTATCCACAGGATTCTGCATGAATAGGGAGGGTCTTTTACCAGTAACGAATGAAGGCTGCTGAAGTGGGCATTTAAGACACATTTTGACTGCCAGAATAATATACCGTCTATAGCTTATTATAGCCCATTGGGGATCTTTGAAAAATGAGACTATGCAAGATGTTTCCCAAGCACTCAGGCTTATTTGAAATTCCTTCATTCTTCAAACTACTGTGTAAACACACCATTTGTATTCAGGTTGGGTAGAAATGGAGTCGGTCTGCAGTGATGTACTCCAGCAACGACGATAGCAGCCACCCGTGTGAGCGTTAATGTCGCTATTAAACAGTTGCTGTGGGATTGTTTGTTAGCCCCCCCCAACCTGAAAAAAAATCTTCATTGAGGTTCTGCCTTCCCTGGTGCCATTACACCTCATCTTTAGGTGTTACATTTTAAATGCTTTAGGGCAACATTTATTTATACATTCTGTCCAGTTGGATTGAAAATGCTTAAAAAATATTGACCTGACGGACAGACAATGGGATTTGCAAGAATATAAACAGAATAAACTGAGGTTTCTGATGCAGTTTAACATTTACAATTAGAAACAAAGCTGCAGCAGAAAAGGAGCAAAAACTTTACTCATAATTTTGGCTGGCAGCTAACTCCCTTAAATAACTCCCTCCTTTGTGTTCGTCCTGAAAAGCTCTCTGTCTCCTTAGCTCAGAGTCAAATTAAGTCTGTGTCTCTGCTTTGTTGTGTGAAATAGACAAGTATGACACATACATGACAACCTTGTAGCTCAAAATGCGTTTGAGAGGTTTGTGTCACTCATTACGTTTCTGCTTTGTACCTGAGGCATAGCCTCTAATTGGACCAAACCATGCAAGTACCCATAAAATCCTGGATAACAGAAAGGAGGGTAGAAGACTAATGTGAAAAACTGCAAAGCTCCACTTACTTTGGATAATGAGTCTTGTGGTAATGTGCAAAAACGAAATATCCAAAATACATTCTGTGCTTTTCATGCTGTTCCTTTTGCCACGAGGTTGAAATGAGAAAGGACAAAGTAAAGACCTTTTAGACTCCTCTTGTTGCAGCTTTGATGACGAGGACATTTAAGGAAAGCTTTGTTTGTCCAAACTTTTTTTCTTAATTTTGACTGTTGTACTGATTATTTGTCAAATCTGGTGCATGTGCAAACCAAAACAAACACTATGTTCTCATATCTAAACTTCTAGGCTTTGTTAAATGTTCGCATTGCCCATGAAAGTTAAGAAAATATTACATCAAGAAAATTCATGGCACATAAAACTATAATTTCCCCTGACTTACCTTCGGTCGGGCAGAATGGGAACCCTCCATCCTTTTATGAAGCTGAGATTGTTGTCAGAAAGTTCCACCTGCAGAGGAAGTTTGGGCACCCAGACGGTGAGCTCCAGCGGTGCGCTCAGATGCTCGTAGCTGAAGATGACCCTGGCGTTCATGGAGCCCCGCGTCTCTTTCCCATTGACAAACACGTAGTCACAATTCATGGACACCTAGGAAAGATCATGGTCAGGAGTCAGAGACCATCTATATGGTAATGGTCATGTCAGTGTCAGAGAATCTAAAAGACATGAAGTGATATATGGCACAATTCAGAGCAGAGCAGTTCAGGGTTTAAACTTTCTCTTGTAGGCAGGAAGATGATGTGAAATTTTATTGCACAGTTTTACCAATAATTTAACTTAGTCTGAAATGTTCTTTCACAAGAAAAGTATTTAAATAATTTTGGATTTGCATACTCCTGGTTTTAAGAAATCTCCATCCAGTTACTGTTCCATCAGCTTCATATAGCTGTGGATTATCAGCTTTTATCAGGAAAGATCTTAAAAGATAATGTGTCTACTATTTTCTTCATTTCTGCGAGCACCTTGGTCAATATTTCATTGTTGGATTTAAAAAAAAAAAAAAAAAAAAAATATATATATATATATGTAAACCTCTTCCAAACCACATCTGCCGTCACTGACTTCGATCCAGCTGAAGACGCAGGAGAAAATGGTGTTTATCTAAAAGAGCCTGTAGGTCTGTGTGCTGCACAGAGTCGTGTTTCTTGGCCGAGTGTCAGCTGAGACTTCACAGTTTGCAGGTTTTCATTTCACCCAACGCAGCATCAGCTGATTTCAACAAGTTTGAGAAGAAAAACGGAGCGAATCTGTGAAATCAGCTGTTGCGTTGGGTCAGGATGAAAACCTGCAGGCTCTCCAGCCTTGACGGCACAAAGCTGAAAACAACAGCTGTAAACAAAATGCGTACTGGCTGCAAGCGCTTCTCTGAACTCATTTGCATCCTTTACGCAGTCAAATTAGTGCCTCTATGTAGCCCAGCGTTTGTTAAGCATGCACAAATTAGTCATTCAAACCACGTCACTGATCCCCCCACCTCTCTCAAACTCTCACTATGATGATCAATTAACAATTACATGAAATATGTCAAGAAAAGCTTTAAGTCAAACATGTCATTCAGCTGGCATTTCACATGAACTTTGGCTAATAAATAAACATGTTCACACATTTCACCTTTTTAGGACATTTCCATGTCATATGATGTCATCTGTGATACGTCCATGAGACTGCACTGAGAGGACTTTTCTAAATTTAGCTCAAAACCATTCTTTTAGGCTTTTCCATCGAGTCTAAAATCTCTGGCTACATCATAAATACTCGTCGCCATCCAGCACTAAATTATTAACTGCAACGGATCTAGAGGGCTTTGCTTTTGGGCTCCCATTGAAGATTTATCTGGTGTTGGGAGGTAGCTGGCATTGTAATCAGAGGATCTAATCTCCTGCAAATGGAGGTCGGGCTGGCCAGTCTTCTCAGGGCTGAAGATTCATCATAACTGGGAGGAGGTCTGGGTAATATAATTCCCACATGCAGACAGGCCAGGGTGGGGGCAGGGAAGGGAAGGGGGGACTTCTAAAGATGACAATCTTTCCCCCTGGTTCTGTTAATGCAATTTTTGCAGTTTGACCTCGTGGGCAACAACAAAATCAGGCCTTTTGTGTGCAGCTTGCTGACATGTAATCTCATCTATACAATCTGAGCAACAAAAGAGAAAGAAGCAACTCAACATAATGACCCCGGCCACCTTTGATTGATCACAGCGGGGCTTGCTGTTTGTGGAGTTGACACACACACACACACATGAAAATATGCCCAAGCTGCAGCCCCACTTTGGCTCCTGGAGCTATAGCTGCTGATAAACTTGGCTGGCTAATTGCAAGTCAAAAGCTGTTAGCGACTCTGGGTATCAGTGGTCCTGTGGGGGCTTGCTGAGGAGAGCTTTCACACACTGAGCCACCACATGCCGTCACACTGCTGCTAATGCGCTATGGCATCCTCCATGGTGCCAGCAGATTGCCTGGGTGGAGACAGATCATCAGGACAAGCGTAAGAGCTGCCTGAGTGTCGGCTGTGCACTGGTCTGAGGGTGCAGAATGAGAGACTGGTTGCGTTCTTAAAGGTGAAAACACCCCAGGGCCTTCCATTACATTAGCTAATTTCCTAAGCAAAGACAGCAACTTCTGTCCTGTAGGTGAACAATGCTTTAATAACATCCCCACTCATATAGCATCACTAATATTGTCAAGTCCTCTGTTAATCTGTATTCTGGGCTAACATAGCAATTAAATTCATTTTTGTTCACACAGTCAGTTTGGAAATTTAGCCAAACACAGATCAGCATAATCTGCTCATTATTTAACAATTTTGCAGTATTACCAAAGTCAGATTAAGAAAACAGGGGTCTGATTAAATATAAATTTTTATCTGACTCACTCAGTTCACTCACAATGTTCCAGTTCCAGAGAGTAACACTGATTTTACATGAAAATATTTCCATCTCCAGACCCTGAGGCAGGCTAACCCGGTGTCATCACTGCAGGTCCTTAATCAGGTTTGTCACAGCTCCTCTAGAGCCTTCTAACAGGGTGGGTGGTAATGAGCAAAATGACTTCTAGGGACCAAGATGGACTCATACAAAATGACCAGTCTTTTAGATGGGAATATGTCTAAATGAAATGAGTAGAAAATCACATTTTAAATTTTTTCCTTTAGTGCAGATACTGCAGAGGCTGGGACTGTGCAGCATATTTAGCTGGAAAAGTTGTCGTGGTCACATCTTGTATAAAAAGTAAGGATGTGCATGATTAATCGCTAAGTCAGAACAGTGCACAAAGTCAACTACTGTTTTTAAGAGTTGGGTTTTTGTTTGGGGCTGGAGGAGTTTTATGTTGATGAGGTGGTAGAACGACAGAGAGAAAGACGCAGCGCTGAGTGCGTGAATATCTGAGAGAAAGCGCAGCAGAAAAAGTTAACTGTGTGTTGAGCGGTTTTGCAACAAGCTTCAGCAACATATGCAACAGCTCCTCCGGTTGCAAGCAGTTCCATGTCTTTTTCCCTACCATAGTGAAGTGAAGGGGGTAAAACTTGAAGCCAGCTGGAGCTTCGCTCCAGGAGGAATCATCTCCTGTGTCTCCTGACCACCGTGTGGTGGAATAAGCAGAAAAGTTTAACAGCTGTTTCTGCTGAAGTTTACACGTACAGCAGAAGCAGCAGACTGGAGCTGCAGATTATAGCTATATGCTTATGTGGTGAGCAGTGTTTAGAGCGCCTGGTAGAGCAGCTGCCTGATAGACAGAGGCTGCAGCCCCTTGATGCAACTGGCCCTGGTTCAAACATCAACCTAAGAACCATCGCTCTATGTTAACCTCCCTCTCTTTCTCTCTATTTGTCTGCCCCCTTTCACACACAGTAGTCCCTAGTTAATCGTGGGAGTTACATTAAAAAAATAACCCGCAATAGGCAAAATCTGCAAAGAAGTCAGCTTTATTTTTTACAATTAATATAGATGTTTTAAGGCTGTAAAATCCCTCATTTAAACACCCTCAAAGTCCACACATTCGTAATAATAAGTTCAGTATTATAGAATGAAACTGCAGGACACAGAACTTAATGTGCTGTAAAAAAAACAAAAAGTATGCAAAATTGCACAAAAAACCCCCAAAAACAAAGAAAAAAAACGCGAAACAGCTAAGCCATAAAAGGTGAACCATGTTATTGAGGGACCACTGTACACACACACACACACAAAAATATTTATATATATATATATATGTGTGTTAATAATGAGTTAATGCATTTAAATGCAGTTTTCATTCCAAACAACACAGAATGTTTATCAGTGTTCGATTTCTGGTTCGATTACAGCGACACACACATCACAGCTTGGGCGCTATATTTAGTGAGTTTTCAGACCCCTCAAGCAATTTCATTTTTAAAAATGTGACTAGCAACAAATCTACAGACTTTTTCTGGTAATACTGAAGGCTTCTGGACACTTTTCTGAATGAGCAGCAACGCTGACTCAGACCTCTCCCCCGTCCAAAAGCCTCGGTCCTTCTGACCGACGCCATCAGTCCCAGCTCCAGAGCAGGAGATGCTCGCCTGTGCTCCATGAACAGACTCAAAGCTGCTGATGGCTTACCGTCAGATATTATTGCTTATTAATGAAGAATGTGGGCAAAAACATTAAAAAAGTTAAAAGTTCTGTAACATGTTCTAGATTTTTAATTAGAGAACAGCTGGAGCTGTTAGGTAAAGTACTTAAAATGTCACTTTGATTTTAAGTCTGTTCAGTTTTGGCCAGAGATATTTTCTATTTCTTTTTCTACTGTTTTGGATTGAAATGCAATTAAATGCTTTTCATCAGACATTACCAGAGCTTGAGTTTACAATATTAATGTCTGTTATTTGATTCAGTCATCCACCAAAATATATTTAAATTAAAAAAATGTTGTTGAGAAATGTTTTAAAGCAAATATTATGTGATTAAACTGCAATCAGTCGAGATTAATTAATTACAATGCCTCTAATTAATTAGATTTTTTTTTAAACTCCCACCCCTAATATAATAATATACAGTTCATTTATATATTTATAATTTCCCTTATGGAATAAAATATTTTTCATCTCATTAATTAAAACATCACGATGACATCACAACTAATTGTTTTTAATTACCTGATTGGTCAACATAAAAATCACTTAAAATGGCCATCACTTGTAAAAAAGTTACCCAATCATCTGAAAGCACAGCACAGGACACATAGCACGTGTACAAAATTTAATCTAAGATGCAAAGTGGATTAAGAAAATTAAAACATTTGAATACAACAGGTGGTTTCTGGGGCTTCTGCTTCTGTACTGCAAAGCAGTTGATGCTCTGCTGCTACGCTCAGATTCCTTCAGGTTTATTAAACAGACTGCAGGATCTTTGACTTTGATAATATTTACAGAAAGTGTAAATGGACGCAGATGAAGACTTGTGCTACCATGACAACACATTTACATATTTCCAAACCAAACACACAATGATCCCAGATTTTTTTTAATTAAATTTTGCACTAAGCTAATTACAGTAACATTCTGCCAAATGCAGGGTCCATTTAGGGAGACCATGTGTGTTAAATCAGCACTAACTGAAGGCAGACATATGACTAACAGTGCTGGGATGTGTTTTTCTTTGTGTGATCGATTTGTGCTTGCAATCAAGACCGGTGCAATAAGTGAGTTCATTTGGCTCTGTTAGCTAAATGAGCCAGACCCCATTAGCCTGTTGTTGCTTGGATTGATGATAATGAGAGCAAAAAATTATCTGTTGTTTTGAGAAAACTGGAACTTCAGTGCCTTTTTCAGGGGGATTGGGGTGGGTTGTCATGAAGAGAACACATGCCATCTTTAGCTACTGTTGCAAACACTGAGGTATTTTACCATTAAAAAAAACTGATATCACTGTTTATATGGTGGTTGAAAGTGGAAATGTAAGAATGGATTTACATGTGTCAAAATCTCTAAGGTTAATTTAATACTTAACATTAATTCTAAACCCATACAAAATTAGGTACCACATGACCTCCAGTGAGCCTTTCCCATTCTGGGTCCATGAATCCATACAGACGGAAACATGCAGTGTCAGTTTCCAGTGTCATTAATATGTTAAGGAGTGTGTTCTGAAACAAACCACAATCAGTCTTTTTCTTACCAAGTAGTTTAAGTTCATAGGCTTATTTTAATGCCTAAACCTTACCAGGGAATTTTGCTTCCAAAATCTAACCAAAGAACAACTGTTTTTTTTTTCCTATTTTTCTTCCTTCCCTGCTTTTAAAGCTCAGAGTAACATGTTAGGGCTCTTTTATGCTCACTTCATGTTCCTAAGTAGGTTCATCCGTTTCAAACATTATCGAATGTCACTGACCACATACTCCCATATCTGAAGATATATTTCAGGTAGGTCCAGAAGTTTAAACTAGAAATGTAAATTAATTTATTTAAATTTATTTTAAATCTCATTAAATGGCACAAAAAGCCAAAGGACACATGTTCAAATCTCACAGACAGCAGGGCTCTGAACAAAACTGTATTTGAATCACTTTCTTTTTTTTCAAATGCTTAATGTAAACGTCTACAAATTGTAAATGTGTCACCCTAGAATGGAAGTGAGGCATGCAGTAAACAGCCTTCAGCAGGAAACAGTATGCATGCAGGATGTGCACAGGCCTGAGATGTGATGTGCAGACACAGGACCTTATCTCTAGCTTCAGATGGGTCACATGAGTCACAACGCCACAGGAGACTGTGGCCAGTGGAGGTAGGGCTGTGTTGTCCATGATGGCCAGCAAATACCCCCTACCCTCCTTACATACTGTCACACTTTTTTCTGTTCAATCCCGCCTTGTACATCTAGAGCTTACACACTGTCTTGCACACATAAGATTGGATTATCTGCTATAGGCTCTTCGTGTTATTTCCAAAGAAGAAAGAGACGAATAAATAAGTGACGGTAAAGAAAAATGACAGCCTCTCATCTATTTTTACTCACACAGTAGGAAAGAAAAATTAATACAACAGCCTGTGGGTCGGCAAATATCCAAATGAGAACACTGGGCTCAAAATGAAGCTTTACTCAGAGAAGGTTAAAACATTGTTTAAGAATTATAATGGGCGATGTGAAATGATTTTAAAGAGCTATGTGCCATGTGTATTTTAAACCAATCACCTGGGGTCCTCGCTGAAAAGAGGAAAAACTATAAAAAGGAAATGTGATTCTAATTGATTAGCGCTGCATTTGGCTTGACAGTAATGCGAATGTGGTTTAAACAATAACAACAAAACAGTGGTGTGTTAAAGCTTTTCCTGTCTCGCTGCGGCTCCTTTATTCCTGCATTCTGGGAGTTGTTTTATTGAACTGTCATGACTCATGTATTTTCCGGGCTTGAAGGGCTCATTTTAAATTAGCCGAGAAAGTTCAATGGCAGGATCGCTGAAGCAAGCCCACTCAATATCACACGGCCCGGCGCCTTGTCTTTAATGGATCATGAAAAATGATGAATGACGTGCTGAGGCCAGCCATCCCAATGCAACACCTGTTCTTTTCAATTGACTGTGCAAAACAATGCAACTCAACTGGAGACCCCCACCTTCTAGAAACAAGTCTATACAGGAAATGTATTGATCTAAACTCTGCTGTCTGTCTAAGTTATAATTTCATTTGGGCTCCCTCCAGTATCTAAGTTATTATCTGGTACAAAATTGTGTACAAAATGGTATGAAGGGTGTTGAGTGGTTAAGGGTAATTATAGTGGAAATATATTGGACATATGTTGGCCTCTTTAAATAACCAGTACCAGCTGATGGGTTTATGGCACCAATCTATAAAATCTATCTGACCATCAAGAGATGCTAAATCACACACACACACACACACAAAATCCATTAACCTGACTTGATATGATAGTTGGAGAGAACATATTCAGATTTCTTGGAATGAAAGAAACGAATGAGGAGAAAATGTAAGATTTTAGTCAGGAAGGCAGTTTGGTGCAGATTATACCTCCTGCATTTAGATTTAGTTTTATTTTGATTCATTTTCTTTCTTTTAGAAAATTCAGGAAGAACAACCAAAGACTGTTCCCTTAAAAAATATCTTTTCTGTTTGGGATTTAAACAATTCTCTTTATTTGTTTTGTTCAGGTTTTCTAACACAAATATTAACAACATCCTCCGTTTGTAGCTGCTTTATTACAAATGGTTGACTTGTACCAAAGAATTCCTCGGTTAGGAGAAACTCACTGGATCCAAGTTATTGAGACTAAGTGGTTCCTTATAAGTCTGCAACTGATTGCTCTGTAAAATATTACTAGTAATATTGGTCCAATTTATAAACACATTCAAACCTTTCTTCAGGCTTCTACACTCACAAAATAACAGAAAAGAAAAGGAAAAGATTTTCAGTGTTTTACTGACAAACTTCACTGTATTTAGAAAATATCATTTTAAATGATAAATAAATATATTTAAAATTCAAGGCCGATATCACACTATTGGCAGGCATGACCAAGATAAGACCATCAATTTCTCTGAGGTGGCCCAGATAGTTATGTCTCCTAATAAAATGTCTTGTAAAAACATGTGACCCCAGAATCTATATGCATGTATGTTATGTATTTACATATTTGATTTGTTTGTGTTTATTTTTTTGTATTGTTTTTGGTAGATTTGTCTTTTTTTTTTTATTTTTAACACATACAAAAAAAATCAGCCCAAAGAGGTCCATTAAAATTGCAGATAATTATTAATAAAAGGAAAAACAGCTGCACTTTTACAAGCTTCTGTAACTCTGGAACCGATCAGGAGTCGAAGAGTTCAGTTTCTGGAGTTGCTGATTGAACAAGACAACCAATGCACAGCTCAGTTTGAGTTATCTCATTATTAATCCATGATTATTTTTTTTCTGGTTTTATTTGTTTTGATATAAATTTTCTTTTCATCTCATCAAAGTCAAGTCAGTTTATTCTATTTATGTTTTTATTTTCATGTACTTCTTTTATTCTGTGCTTTATCTGTTTTTCTCTGGAGTAAATGTATTGTTTCTGTTATTTATGTTAGTACCTATTTAGACTTAAACATTGCTACAGGCATTTTGTTTTTGTACTGACAGTGTCTTTATAGCAGGACTACAAAATGTATGCAATATTTTCCTCAGTTTGTATAATTTGTTTATTAATTTCTTCATTTGTTCAGTTTCGTATCTGGTTTATTATTTCACATAAATGCTGTCAGTGATCTGGGCTTGGAGGAGGGTTGCTACAGGGCTTTGTTGGGTGGGCTGGGAAGTATTGTTTTTAAAGCATCTTTTATTATTATTATTTGTTTCTATGGTGTTTTGCTCTGATAGTCTATGAAGCAAATGTTGCCATAGTTAATTGATATAAAATGTTCTGTAAAGATTATTTTGATTGATGTAATGAAACACTTGTAGAACTTCTCTATGGTTGTGTGGATTGGCCAAAGACGTGGCTCATCCTCACCTCCTGCATCCTACTAAATACACCTGCACTCGTCGGCCACTTTATCAGGTACACCTGTTGAGTTGCTTGTTAACACAAATATCTCATCATCCAATCACATGGCAGCAACTCAACACATCTAATCATGTAGAAATGTGGAAAAAACGTTCAGTTCACACTGAGCATTAGAATGAGGAAGAAAGGGGATTTAAGTGGTTGTTGGTTACTGGGATTTTCACACACAACCTTCTCTAGGGTTTACAGAGAATGATCTGAATAAGAGAAAATATCCAGTGAGCAGCAGTTGTCTGAACCAGAATGTCTGGTTGATGTCATAGGTCAGAGGAGAATGGGCAGACTGGTTGGAAATAATAGAAAGACACCAGGAAGTCAAACAAGCACTCTGCAAAAATGGTCTGAGTCTTAATTTCAGCCAAAAAGTCTTTATGAGCTTGTTTTGAGAGTAATTAACTTGGCAAAAGCAGAATGTGTGAGATTATAAATCATATTGAGAGTACATGTCTTTTATTTCTTAGTAACTAGCTACCAGTTCAGTAAAACCATTTCTATCACCAACAAACACAGTTAAGACCATAATTAAAAGACCAGGTAAACAAAGTCAAAGTCAAACAAAGAAAACAAAAATATGTAAAAACAAGTTATGGCTCCACCCAACACATGAACACGAACAAACGGCTCCTCTACTGAAAGCTCACATCTCACAGATTCCACAGCTGGAAGTTTCATCTTAATA
>JBAGKP010000017.1:25486035-25497411 GCA_037177255.1 Melanotaenia maccullochi
ATTCACCGAACCAGAGGCAGAAGAAGACCCGATTTATGCTGCACGTTTGTAAAAGTCAGAAAACATGTCTTACCTTTTCTGTCTTGCCTAAATTCAAACTGCATTTATTAAAAATAAACAAATAAATAAAAAGTTTCTCATTGTCTTCTGGGAGCAGTTTCCCATCTAAAACTCAGCAGCAGGGAAGGAAGACAGGGACGCCATGTTTCTGGGATCAAAGCCAGTGAGCAAAAAAAAAAAAAGAAAAAAAAACTTAACACGCGATTAAAAAATTAACAGTGTTAAAACTTGTTGTGTTAACGGTAGATTAACAAGTTAACATGCCCAGCCCTAGTAAGAATTAAGTAATTATAGTCCAAATCTTGTCAAGTGTATTATTGCAGAACAGCATCTCTGAACAAACAACACGTGCCTCCTGACAGCTAAGAACAGAAAGCTGAGGCTGCAATTCACACAGACTCACCAACACTGGACAATAGAAGATGGAGAAACGTTGATGAGTCTCCGTTTCAGCTCCACATTCAGATGCTAGGCTCAGCATTTGATGGAGACAAGTGCGTTTTTTAAAAAAGTGCTTCAGTTTTTAAATGAATTTGTAAGGGGTGTCATTTCTTTGAGCAGACTGAAAAGCATGCATTCATTCTTCTATATTCAAATGTAAGGCACATCATTTACAACTTACTTTCTCTAAAGCCAAAACTTCCTCATCACCATCACCTTAATTAATACAAGCAGTGCAAAATAAGAATGTCACACATCACTTTGGAGCCTCAACAGCTGCAATCAGCCTATAGTGTGATCAGTAATGACTGTAATTGGCTGGAGAACACAATAACAGCACAATCACAACATCTAATCTGCTCTGCATGTTGTTCTGATCCCTTTTTAATTCATTTAAATCAACAAATGAGACGTGATGCTTGACTCTCGACTCGGATTCCCAACAAGCAGGAGAATTTGATCGCTCCCCGTCCAGGGACTCTGTGTTACATTTTCCTGCAGCCAGCACATTTAAGTGAATGAAAGGAGATGGTGGGCTTTGCACTTTAGCATTTTAACAAAACAGAACAATGTGTCAGCCAGAGGGGCAGTAGGTGTGGTACTTCAAAAAGCATCTAATGGAGCTTTTACTGTTCTTTTGTAAATCTTACTGATTCATAAGTAGGATCTTATCTACATGCATTGATTTTATCTGAGAGGCAAAAGGCAAGAATCTAATCAAGACTACATATGGAGCAACCTAAAATGAATTTTTTATGCTTTGGTGATGTGACCGTGCTCCTGTGGAGGGTTAAAGGGATTATATTTACCAGAATTACATCTTCTCAGATACAGGGATTGAGAAAATGTGGTTTACTGTACCTTTACAATATCTTCATTTGAGGACTTGCACTGCACAAAGGCTGAGACGTCTGTCACTGCCCCGTTCATCTCTATGGAGACCATTTTAACAGGAATGGCCACTGTGCGTCCAGTCAGAACAGCTGTGTTGATAATCTCAGTGTCCTACAAAGAAAAAAAAACATAGACATGACTTTTGTGAAACAGCAAACTGAAGTGGGTTATTTTCTTTGATATTTTATCAGCATCAGGTCCACATTTAAAACCATTACCATCCTGTCTCCTGAGCCAATCATGACTCTCCCAGTGCCAGACAAGAACTCATGTCTGAGTTCTGAAATGTTTTTTTTATTTGGGGGTGGGGGGTGTTTCATAAACTGACATTTTCATTTAAAGTGCACTTTTCTTCCATAGTGTGTTTGCAATGAAGTGAAATAAGGATGAAAATGACAGAAAAGTAATACCTTTTACTTTAGGTACTCATTTGCGATCCGGCTTAAATTTCAGGCAACAACAGGAAACGAAAGACAAACAGTACCAATGCAAAAACTGCAACACATCTAACCTTTATACAGTTAGAGCTTTAGCACTTTTGTGTTGACTTAGCCTTCAAGTCCCCAATTATTCGGGAAAATGCAGGAACTGTTGCTCTCGTGGTGACATTTAAGAGCAAACTGCTGAAACAAATGTTAATGTTGGAACATATGACCAAATTCAGCAAAAAAAACAAAAAAAAAACAACAAAGTGCGATGTCTTTTATCATCATCTGTGCTATGCCCTGATGACTGTAGTTTCCTTTTTATCATTTTGAAGGGATGTTTCTCATGAACAGTTTTGCCATCTTTGTCGCTATAATTAGCAAGGTTTCAGACCCAAAGCCACGAGAGACAAATCTAGCGGCTTTTTCCTGTATTATTGGAGACTTTTAAAGAAGTTTTTAAGGAGCATAGTTTGTTTTTTTTCAGTGGGGATGGGTGCTGCATAGTCCCCTTCCTCATCCAAAGCACTAAAAACAGTGCTTGGTCCTTACGGAGCAGCAGCACACAACTCCCAGAGCAGGAGATGATCATGAAACTTCATGGCTTACCATCAGATAGTAATGTCTATTAATGAAGAGTGTAAACAAAAACAAAAGACTAAACTAAAAAGAAAGAAAATATTGACCAAATACTTTACTCTTATTTTATTTTATTATTGCCATATTTTATTATTATCATTACTATCATGACAGTGTTTGCCTCCCTTAACAGCTCTACTGAAAAATGAACAAACAATCTATAGCACTTTGGGTGCCTTGATAAAGCGCTATATAAATCTAATTCATTATTATTATTTATTATTGTAATACCACAGAGATATGGCTGAAGCTCTGCCGGAGATGGGAGTTGAAACTCTTTCTGACAGGGCACTCTGCCAGACGTTCCCAGCAGACCCTCACAACACGTTTGGGTCTGCTGGGCCTGACCGGCATCCTCCCCTACCATCTGATCCAACTCACTGCCAGGTGGTGATCAGTTGGCAGCTCCACCCCTCTCATCACCTGAATGTCCAAGACATACGGCTCCAAGTTTGATGATACGACTACAAAGTCCAGACTCCAAAATGGGTACATAAGCAAAAACAACAGTCAAGACCCATCCCCCCACTTAAAGGCAGAGGGAGGCTACCCTCTCAACCATCCTGGTAAACCCCAATGTACAGACGCGAAGACAGGGAACAATGAGTATGCCCACACCTGCTCTATGCCTCTCACTGGGAGCAACTCAAGAATGGAAGGGGGCCCAGCCCTTTTTGAGGACAGTGGTTCCAGAGTTCAAGCCGCACGTTTAGGAGAGTCCAACTATATCTAGTCTGAACTAGATATAGTTCAGACCGGCTCTGGCTCCTTCACACCAGCTCTGGCTCCTTCTCTGCCTGAGAGGTGACTTACCACGTCCCTAGAGCTAGCTTCTGAAGCCGTGGATCAGACAGTCAGGAAGGCTGTCTACCACCCAGCTCACACTGCACCTAATCTTTATGGCCCCTCCTGCAGGTGGCCCACAGGAGAGGGGCCCCAGTGACCCACGTCTGGACAAGGGAAACCTGGATCCATCATTTTTATTCATCATAAGGGTCTATTGAGCCATGCTTTGCCTGGTACCTCCCAGCCTCAACAACACAGCTCCTAGGATCTTCAGGGCGCGCAAACTCTTCCACTGCAGTAAGATGGCGGCTCAGGGAGCCTCTATTACAACTATATGTATCAGGATAATTGTGCAAATTAGATGATGATGGGGTCGTAACCATTAGCAACTTCAAGTGACTTTTAGGAAAGTCAATAGCTATTTTTCTTACTGAGGAGTTTGCAACAGTGCTTGTGAAAGCTGAGGTTGTTGTTTTATACTTTATTTCTCACTTCCCATTTACCTGTTTTTAGACATTCTGATTGTTTGAGTCTGGAAAGTTCACAATTTGGATAAAAATACACAAAGCAAACAAAGCTGACCTTGCACCTTGAAAAAAAAAGAAAAAAAAAACCTGCAGATATGCAGTTTGCTTCAATGCTATGCCTGAGGTTTGCACTCTGTTCCAGCACAATGTCCTTCATGCAGCCATTTTCCACAGCCTGGTTAATAAGCTGTATAATTATTGTAGTCAGATAAAGTACAATAGCTGTTCCCGCCCTACAGCAGATGGGTGTCAGCCCTCCATAACCCTGGAGAGGATAAGTTGGTACATTGAATGAATGGTGGCAGGAGTATTCAGGAGTGAAGTATGGGTATCTATAATGTTGGCAGTATAGCTCAGTTGGCAGGGCATCTGACTCCCATTTAGGAAACCTCACTTCAAACCCTACAGGGGATGACTGCTAACACAATCCAGTTGGATGCAAGTTGCTTTTGAGAAAAGTGTCTGTAGAATGTGGAATAGAATTCAGCAGAAAGAATTCCCTTTCATTCACCTCAGTTTTGATTTGCTCACTAAATATGCAGAGGATAATAAGAAATAACTTTTAATTCAGTGGTTATAAATATTAATGAAAACAGTGGTTGAAATGGGATGAAGTAACCTTGGGCTGAAGCAAATGTTGTTACACAAGCCCTTTCACACTGGCCAGGCACCAGCACCATGCTTGTTCCCAAACCTAATTTTAAACTGGCCTGTACTGAACTTGAAAAGTTTATTTTTAAACAATAATAATAATAAAAAAATAGTACTATTTCTTCCCAAACTGTGGCGTCATCAGTAAGTCTGGATTCACTTGAACACCATAAGCAAAAAAAGTAGAAGCCAATGTTCATATAAGAACTCAAGTCATCAACAAGTTTCAGAAAGTTAAGAAAGAGTACTTAAGAAACTTGGACAAAAGTGAAGCTGGCTGGTTTGCCAGAAAGCACCAAGCTTCCGTGACTACCGAACAGAACCCGAACTGCATGGTTACAGTCTGTGTAAAAGCACTACAGGACAGGGACAGAAATCATGTGAGATTCCTAAAATCAAAAATAGTTCATTCAAATTTCTGCCTAGTTGATCTTCCAGCTTTCCAGCTCTAACGAAGGCACAGAGCGTGAAGTATATAAACGTCTTTCCCCTCATGGGTTCTATTTAAACTGCAAGGTTCACAATTGTTTAGTGATCAAGGGAATATTATACAGAGACTCAGCACTGAGCTTACAGGAAGCACTTATTCTGTATGTTTGTTTTTTTTTACCTTCTTTAGTTTGTTCTGAACCAGGACATATCCAAGTCATGTCATTTTACTCCCTTTATCTGCAAACATGTATAAAGCTACGGCCGTATAAATAGCATGACAATCTAACAGGAAAGCTGCATTTTTTTTACATTTTCTTTTGCAGATTTAAAATAAATAAAGTGCATTTTTGCTTACTTTGAATGAGAAGTTCTTTGGTTCTGCAGGTTCCTGCTTGCTTGACTATCAAGACTCTAGTATGTAAATAAAATATTATGAAGAAAATGCAGTAGCTTTTGATTAACAAACACTAAATTAGGGGTCTACAACCTGCGGCTCCGGGGCCGCAAGCGGCTCTCTGGACATTCCACATTGGCTCTAAAGTTGCACCAAGGGTGCATGGATGGAAGTTATTGTGCATCTTGTGAATATTTATCTATCCTCACAGTCTTGTTGCATTTGAGTTTCTCTTTTAACTTAAAACATGAATGCCCAGGTCTTCACTTGCTGCTATAAAAACATGATACAGTGGCTTAAAGTGACATCTCTTTTACAGATGGGAAAAACAATGAAGGGAAAGTGAGTGGGAGGATACAGGAGATACTTATTGCGAGGCAGCTAGTTTCAGGGAAAAGACATGTAAAATGTCAGAGGCAGCAGGTTTTCATGTTCAGTTTTGACAAGGCTTCAAAATACCTCCATCCGCAAGCACATAATCAGCTCCACTACACAAGATTTCTCCCAGTCAGACAGCGAACGGACATGAAATGTTAATCAAAGCAAAAAAAAAACAAAAAAACAACAGAAGAATCTGTTTAAAACTTTAAGCCTGTCCTTTAAATGTTAAAGCTTTCTTAACATTCATACTCATATACATATGCATGTAAGTCCAAGTATGCTTGACACCAATCAAAGCAGGGCGATGCGTCGTCTTATCTGCTCTGAGATCAGTTCTCTCTGACTGAACCATGAGATTCAATAAGTAGTTGATTTGTTAAGCAAATTGCTTGATCATTTTTACAACTAATTTAAGGTGCCAGACAGGACAGGTCCATTTCTTTCTAGTTTTCTTTATTTAATCATTGACACGGGCATCAACAAAGAGTGCCAGTTTTCAGGAAGGTAGGCACAGCTGCTCTTTGTGGGTAACTGACTGGACTCTGGGGTGAAATCCTGATTGAAAGACATCATCCCAAAGTTCTCCTTGCTGTTTAGGCATCTGTAGTACCACACAGGATGCTTTACAAATAGATGCTTTGGGAGCTTTAATTACTCTTACCTAAATTCATCTTGGAGCAGAAAATAGTCATCATGCACAGAGTGATCATTTCACTAAATGACTGTGTTCGGTGGGACGCAGCAAAACAATTATTACGTACCATGGATTCAAGGTAATAGTCCACGTCCAACTGTGGTGTTTCATTTGTTGCTTTTTGGATGTATTTAACCATGCTGCGTAAACTAAGTCATTAAACCAGAGCAAGACTCTCAATATTTAAAATCTGTTTGTTTTCTTTGGTTTTTTATTTGTTTGTTAATTTCACTTCGAAATCCAACTGTTTTTTTTTAAATAAGTTATTACGTTTGTTAATAAAAAACAACAACAAACAAATAAACAAAAAAACACGTTATTCAAACTACTACTGCAGTGTTTTCTCAAATGAGGGTACACGGACCCCTTGGGGTACTTAGAGACACTCCAGGGTACATGAGAAAATAAAAATAAATAAAAAAAATAGGATAACTTGTTCTATTTGTTCCATCTTTCTGACTTTATAGATGTGACTTCTGTTTGTATGATGAGCTGAGTCATTCAGGATTACTACACACATGTGGAAATGTACACGTATGTATATTTATATAACTTTTAGATCCGGAAAAGCGACTCTGTTCATAATGTGAAATTCTGGATTTTTCACTTCCAGATACCTGGGACTAGATGTTCGGTGATATTATAGATCCATTCTGATCTGGAAGTTGGAATGAAAATTTAAATATGGAAAATAGATAAAACATGTACATTAAATTAAAAATAAAATAAGTTTTAAAAAGTTGATAAACAGAGAAATATAAAACAAAAAAGAGTGTAAATAAAACATTAAATGGCTAAACAACAAAAATATTAAATCTGTTTGATAAGTTTCTATATATTTTCATGAAAATACATATAATTTTCTGGATTTATTAATATACAATGTGCATTAAATTTAAAATCAAATATATAAAAATGTATCGTGTAAGTAAATAAAATAACTAAATTATGTAAACGTGTGACTGATTCTGAATATTGTTGAAACTATTTTCATTTTTCTCAAGAAATTTCAGGTTCAAAATATTTTATAAAATTATAGTTCTTCTCGATAATGTACTTCTTTTGCACTAAAATACATTTTAAAATGTGGAGTTTTCATTATTTATAGGTTACTGTGCTGTTATTTTACTGGTCTGGCCCACTGGAGACCAGACTGAGCTGAATGTGGAGCTTGAACCAAGATGTAAATTTCTCCTGTTTCAAGAGGCACTGGGCTGAAAAGTTATTCTACAGGGAATATATTGTGGAAAGAAATTTGAGAACCGCTGCTCTACTGTAAGGTAACAAACCCTGTTCTATTCTTATGATAGGAAACTGAAGGAAACCAATATGGGCTTGTGATTGTACGGTGGCCATCAGTGGACAAGATTCTTGCAGACAAAGATCATCTGTGAGTGAAAAAAAAAACTTAGAATAGTCCAAATATTCTTAAATGTGATCACATTTCCTTGTTTTGAGAGGCAAAACTTGCTTCTTTAAAACTAGCAAACAAATCTTAAAACTTGCTTAGTTTTCACATGCACATACATACTTGTTAAGAATATTTTTCTTTTCAGACAAAATTTTTTGAAAAAAGAAACCCAGCAACAAGCTTTTTGCTTTCTTGAAAACTATTCATATATTTATACTAATAGGTGAGTAAACCTTAGTTTAATGCTATTTATTTGCAAACTAAACTGGCTGAAATGCAACTGTGAGGCTACTATGAAAAACTACACAATTACAAACCATTTAGAATTACCAGGGCAATATAGAATTTTTGTAGTGTGTTTTTAGGTGTATGTAATGTCACAAAGCATACCACTCATTTTTTTATCTTTATGATAGACAAAGATAAATTTCATGTTGGGTGCAGTAAAGTAATGTTCAGTTTACTAGTATACTCTTGTTAGCTATAATCTACAATAAACCCCTAGTCCTAAAAAGTTGGGTTTCTTTGTAAAATGTAAAATAAAACAGAATTCAGTGGTTTATATATCTCATCAACCCCTTTTTTATCTGTAAAATGTAAACATAAAAGATGAGGAAACTAAGATAGCAACGCATCTTGAACAGGGTGATGTTTAGCATTGTGCAGCATACCTCAAGAGAGAGGTGCATACAGAGATTCCTCCTGATTCTCTAAATCTGTTAATGGTATTAGACACCAGTGGGTTCTTCAAAATTTTTGCAATTTTACGATGAGAAACATTTGTTTAAAACTTGTGAGAAACTGAACTGAGCCAGTTTGTCTCAGATTGGTGAGCCTTTGTCCATCTGTCCAACTGAGACATTCTGGCTCTCTGAAATGCTCCTTCTATCCAGTTGTTTTGTTGTGTGTCGAGTTGTTCTGTTATTTCTACCAGTTACTTTTCCAGCCTTTTGTTGTACATCTTCCAGCTTTTTAAAGATGTGTTGCTGCCATCAGATTCACATTTAGCTACTATTTCCCATGAAATGGTAAAATGTCTCATTTTCAGCGTCTGATAAGTTGTTTGGGATCTTGGGAATGAAATATGGGTTAATGAGAATTGCAAATCATTGCATTCTGATTTTATTTATTTATTTATTTATTTTTTTTACATTGTACAAAACATCCCAATTTTTGCATTGTTTACACAGTTTCCACATTTTTTTTTTATCCATTTACAGAATGAATTTAGCTTAACATTATGCATCTTTAAGGAAGAAGGTAGAAACCACACGTAATGTTTCTTAAATTATGTTTTTTTTTCTTCTTTTATACATAGTTTGTATAAAGTTAGAAGAATTATGCTCTTTGAGATATTCATTTCAATGGGTTGTTCCACAATGGTCCAATGCTGCCTTTCACCTACACCCAAGTAGGAAACCCCTTTAAAAAGTTCTTTTTATAATACTTTTACCCCTAAACTTACATGTATTGTGACTTTTTGAAGCTACTGAATATCTTATATGTTTATAAAAACAAATTATGTTCAGATTTATGCACCATTATGGTCCAAACCCCTAAAAAAATCCAATTAATAATAATCTAACATTTTGTAAAGATTATTTAGTTCATTTTAATCAAAAAGAAAAAAAAAATCAAAATATTTTGGTTTCTTGAATGGCATCATAATGTGTGTCATAAAAACATTTCCATTTCTACACCAGAAGTGAGAAAAATATAGTCTTTGTGCATCTTTCTCTCACTCACAATTCATCCCGTTTAAAGATTAGAGAACTGCTTATCATCCTGTTTAATAAAATCCATTACTGTGCACTGAGGCAATGTAACTTCATACAATCTCCACCTGCTGAGTAATGAAAATGATACCTTTTGCCAGATGTGCATCTATATGAATGCACATGGATAATCTAATTTGTGATTTTGAGCCCTGGAGTCTCTGCAACACAAAAAAGAGCTTTTTGTTTAACATCTGGTAGCTGTGGCACAGCGAAGTGATGGAAATGAGAGTCTGGCATGACCATTATTCCTTCATCCCGTTTCTCACTCGCTCACTTCTCTCTTCAAAATAAACAGAGAGCACAGCAAAGTCAGTGGTTTGGTGTCAATAACGATTAAACCATCATAAAACCTCTCTTCCTTTAGCAGCCACTCCTCTCCTTGTTTACAGATTCCTGAATCGAAAGCAACAGTGAGGGTCTACTTCAGGCACTCATCCTTGTTGCTTTGTAAGATAAAATTGGTCATATTTGTATTTTGGGGACAGATACACTCCCTCTTCTCTACATCAGCAGTTTCAGAAAGTGCTGATCTGCGGTATAAGCTGTCAGCGGGTGAACGCCACCAGCTGAAAGGGGCTGGCTGATTCGCAAACGAAATCTGACTTCAAAGAATTCAAAAGTTGTGCAACTTGCAGGCTTTTGTTTCTCGGTCAGAGTCATTTTACCTTGACTGTTTCATATTCTAAATACACAGTGTTAAATTTATTTTTTGTGATATGTAGTTACACAACTTTATACTGTAAATTAATCTCAAAAGACCTGAAAAAGGAAATAAGTCCTACACCTACAGTAAAGAAACGGTGAGTAAAAGCAAACGTTTGGAGCAAAGTGGAGTATAAAAGGATTAGTGATCGAAAAAGAAAAAAAATTGTCTAAGAGCACAATATGAATGATGAAAAAGAAACGATTCATAAATCGCCTTGGGGCCATGTTGTCTTATCATAAAAACATCACTTTCATACCCAAACGCCACACTGTGTTCCTTTAAAGGGCCAATAAAAAAAGGTCCCAATTGAGAACTCGACTTTCACAGTTAACACCGCTCCACCATTTAACATTCAGTCATGATCAGCAGCTTTTCCACGAGCATTTAAACAAGCCTTGAGGGTTATCAACGACCGATACACTGGAGAGGTTAACTGTTCGAACTACTGCCAGCCATGAAACACAAAAGCACCATTGTCAGCATTGGCTTTGTTATAAAGATACTGGTAAAGCAATCGTTTTCTCATTGAACCACAGAGAGTCCTGTCACGTTAACCTGTTTCCAGTATTTCCTTAGCAAAATGCCACGATGATGAAGTTCTGTTTGCTCTGATAATTGCACCTGTTTTCTGTTGATACATCTCATGAAGCAGCTGCAGCTTTGGTATAATTTTATAATCTCCTGAAAGGAAATGATGGATTTAGTCTCATCTTTCAAGGTGAAAGCAATAAATTCCCCCGCGTCTGAAAATCAGTCCGTAATGATGAGTCTGTCTGACTTGTTTCAGGTGACAACTCAGAGAGTTTATTTGGCTGGTTTAGTAGAAATGAGTTAACTGTGCATTTATACATAAACCGTCCACTTGATGAGGTCCACCTTCTAGTATTGGGTTGGACCCCCTTCTTCCTCCAGAACTGCCTTCATTCTTGGTGTGACAGATTCAACAAGGTGATGGAAACATTCCTCAGAGGTTTTGCTCCATATTGACATGACAGCATCACACAGTTGCTGCACATTCATGACGAGAATCTCCCGTTCCACCACATCCCAAAGCTGCTCTACTAGATTGAGATCTGGTGACTGTGGAGGTCGTTGGAGTCCAGTGAACTCATTGTCATGTTCTAGAAAGCAGGTGGAGATGATCTGAGCTTTGTGAC
>JBAGKP010000017.1:25499943-25524638 GCA_037177255.1 Melanotaenia maccullochi
AGGCAAAATTTGGTGAGTTTTCGAGCATGGGCAGTACCCCAAAAATGCGTTTGAGTTTTGAGAAGAATAATAAGAAGAAGAAAAAACGCTTGCATTACAATAGGCCAAAAAAACGCTTGCATTACAATAGGCCTTCGCACCGCCTTCGGTGCTCGGGCCTAATTAAAGATACATTTTCAATGAACATAACAAAAATAGAGCTGTGCAAAATGCAAAGGAAAAGATGCTTTTAACGCAAAACAAGCTATCTCAATATAAACAATATTCCCTCCGTCTATATTGCGTCTGATAAAGTCTCGATATATTTGAAAATCTATGGAAAATCTATAGATAATATGGAGAAACCACATTATTCGTTTTCAGTGAGTGTATTTAGGAACTACGCATCAACCTAGTTTATCAAGATGTTCACATCACATCACATGTAGAAGTAAATAAAGTATAAAGATGCTTACAGAAACCTCAGTATCCATGTTACTTAGCGTAGACTAAGCTAGCGCTACATGATCCAGTGTAATTTAAACAGGATGCTAATTGGTTTTAAATTAACTACAGTATGAAATATAGAGAAATATACTGTAAAGAATCTGATTTTGTATATATATAGGAATGAAGAGAAAGAGAGATTTTTCTGACCCTTTTATAAAGAGAAAGAACACAGACCAGGGCAAGACAGACATCAGCTCCAGTATCAACAGCTCGACAGCTTCCAACCTGGAGCTAGACATACCAAGATCCAGTCTACCACCACCAGAGAGTAGACCAGAACTGATCCCCCAACTACTACATCAAGCTCCACATACTGCACCCCAAAACAACCACTTTTACCTTTCTATGGACTTTTTGGTGATCTAGATTAAGTAATCTAATTAAGTAATTATGTTTTATTTCTCATGTCTCTCTGATGTGACTGCAGTTATCACAGCAGTGGATGTGAGTGTTTGTTAGAGAATGGGACATAATAATCTCTTTTCTTACTATATGCCCCTCTGCCTGTATAAAAATCTAGCTTCACCACTGGTTTACGTCTGTTTTATTGACATAGTGTCAAACTGATTTTCACTGTGATGTTTGAAAGCAACATGAAGTTTGATTTTACAGACACATATGTGTATTATTGGCTGAGAGGCATCTCTTGAAGTTTTATAAGGATTTCTCCTTTCTTTATCTATCAAAATGATTTTTGTCTTTCTATTTTCTGATAAAGGAGACTTTAATGTTTTATTAGTAACATCACAGCTGAATGACACCCCTCTAACTGCAAAGCCTGCAGAAACGGTCCAAAGATAGACCCTGGTTGAAGGGTTGCAAAATTTATTGAAATAAATCTCTTTTGCCTCTAAACCAAGAAGAAACTGTACTGGGAGACTGCCCATCTACACCATACTAAAGAAAACCAAAACATAGTCTTATAGACGAATGAGTTGAAGTTGAAGTTCTTTGATTTCTCAGTGTGTCACTCCAATTGTGAAGCACAGAGGAGGATAAGTTATGGTTTTTCGAGGGTTTTGCTGCAATTTCCTTTGAAATTATTACACATTACATACTAATCCAGTGCGATTACATCGTATACATTGAGAAAACTGACTTATAGATCAAAACTTTGTCATGCATGACAGTCCCCCCAAAGGTCACTTCCATCTTGTTAAACAAAGATCATGAGATCATGAGAGTTCCTCCAAACCTTTGACCAACAGACAAGTTTTCCAGCTCTTCCACAAACAGATAAAAATTTGGGCATGTCAAGCACCTCAGTGTTTTCCGAATTTTAGAGTTGCCCCCTGCAGAACGATTTTAAGATGTGCAGCTGTGAGAAGCAGGAAAATTACAGGTAACACTGTAAGACAACTTGAAATTTACATGGCTGTTTACTGTAGGAATCAGGTTCCTTTATGATACCTTTTTCATCGTTCTACCCGGTAATTAAAATGGAGAGAGCCAACAGACATGAAAACAGGGCTATAACAATAACAAAAACATTAAATGGGTTATGCTTTTAGAATTTTTTGGAAATATTGACTAACATCAGCGCAAAGGAATACATTACTGGCTAGTCATTACTCTTGCCAGCCTAAACCGGGAAATAATGGGCAAAAATTATTATTATGACTTTACTTGTCCTTTGTTTGTCCTTTAACAACAATGTTTTGTAAAAGAAAACAAAAAAAAAAACAAACAAACAAATAAAGCAAAAATATTTTTCATAGGCATATATATATGTATTGTTTATTACCATGTGACATGTCAGAATTATTGTAGCACAAAAGTATCCACCAGGGGGCAGAAGACAATTAAGGGTTTGAGCAAAGTTTTTACCATAAAGTAATTGGATAGGTTTCAGAAACTATTATTTGTTCATGTCAGTGTGGCTGGTTTGTTAGTCTAAGCTGGCCTTGTGATGGTTCGGCAGCTAGTCCAGAGTGTATCCTCTGACCTCTCCCCTAATAACAGCTGGGATCGACTCCGGCCATACTTGTGACCCTGCACTGCAATAAACAGGCATTAAAAATGGATGGATATTTATATTTTTTTTTTACCAAGATACTTTGTTCATTTAGAAAATAGAAAATATTTTATCCCACAGTGTCAGAGTCCTGACAGAGCACAAAGCTTTCAGACCAGACATTTGTGTGACAAGTGGTACACCAGTACGATGTAGCTGGTAGCCACAGAACGGCAGGATTAAGGCTTATGAGATCAAACCTCAGCATGACTTTAATAGAAAACATGTTTTATCCTTCCGCCATCTGCCTTTCATTTCAAAAGCTTAGGGCAAAATTGTAAATGCATTATTCCGTTTGTCTCTATGTCCGTCATAATCGAAAGGATTATGTTAAAACTACCAACCTAATTTTATAATCTTATTGGAGAAATGAAGCACGGGAAGAGGCAGATTTCTTTAGAAGCTTCCTGGAAGTTTCTGAAAGTGCCATGAGAAGTTATCTTTTCTTAAAATTTGGGGTAAAGCTTTCATGTTTCTGTCATGGGAGCAGTGAAAACAGGTATTTTACAGGACTTCATGTCCAAACCAAAACGTTTATAATCTGTTCATCAGATCAGCCCGTTTGGTTATCAGTGTGATATTTCTTGCCCCAGGTAGCTGTGACAACACCATCCTTTATGTAAAAAAACCCAGAGAATGAGTTGAGCTTGGTCCCAGTGTTGTAGTTCATGCAATGAAGGCCAAACAATATATAAAAAGCCGAACAATGGGAGACATGTGACTGTGGCCCCACTGTAGCATCAAATTAGTGTCTCTTGGTTTCGAAAAGAAATCCTTATGACCCGTCTCATCCAACCTGATCTAATGACGACACATGAACAAGCTACATTTATCCACAGACAAACAACAGAGTTCATAATGATGCATCAAGAATTGTTCAATGACTCAATGTTTCTGATTCATTTCCCATTCTAAATACAGTAACAAACATCTGGCTTGATAACATCTTACTACTCAGTAATGTGGATATTCAACATTCATGAGTTCAAGGTACATCTCACACAAAGGTAAACATTTTCTACTTTGAATTGAAAATATTGAGGATATGTTCTTTAGAAACACATAATTAGGGTAAGACTTTCAGATTTTTCTACATATTTAACAGGATTCTGTCTCATACAGAACAACAGCACAGCGGTACATTTATATCTCATGATTTCTTACTTTGGATTGTGACATTAATATGAAGGCGAGGACAGACGTACCCATATATCTTCTAATAAGATGGACTGGAGTGTGAAAACAACGATACTTGCTCAGTTAGCATAAGATTAGCTTAAAACCAAGTGCACAATTTTTATTAATTTATAAAAATACATTGATTGTTGCTCCATGCCTTTTTCATGATCAACCATTAGACTGAGTTTGAGAAGGTCTGTTGGCCTCTTTAAGAATGTAATTATCATTTCACTTTAATTTTGTTTATTGATTTATCATACATTTTAACACGTAACACAACTTTATATTAAAAATATTATAATGTGTTTTTTTTTTTGCTTCTGGGTATCTATTAGGGGACAGAAAACAAGTATCAGATTGTTTTCAACAGGATTTTAAGCAAAGTTTGTACCATAAATTGAAGCAAAATGTCTCAGAAACTGTATGTGGCAAATATGTCACGTCGGGCTCTTCTGGGTTAAACAGGTAATTCTGAAATTGTTATTCTATATTTCCAACACAACATCATGTGCATCATATTTGTTTATCACACATTGGTTATAGACTTTATCAGTGAACATATTTATATGAATCTGGTTGTCTTTCCACTCACCATAGCCAGAGGAATGATGGCCTGAATGTCCCGCTGCACGACCGTCAGCTCTGTCACAACCTTCTCTGTATCAGGCATCGGGTTCTGGCCCTTGTAGTCAATGTTCCAGTTGATCCTTCTGGTCACCGAGAGGCTTGTGAAGTTCTCCATCTCGAAATCCAGCTGCATCACCTCGACATTTCCCAACACATCTCTGTAAGTCCATTAAAGCACACACAACACAGAAGCAGGATGAAAAGTCAAATCAGTTGCATCAGTGCAGACTTTTCAAAAAGACGTTATGACAATTGCTTTTAAACATGTCTGCATTTCAAGTTTTTCTGGAGTTCCCCTCCAGTTGAAGGAAGTATGAATGTATTCCTAAAGGCCTCAACATGTGAAGTGCTGCAGCAGAAAAACTTCAGAGCTGATTAGATCATTTTTTAGATGCTGTGTTCTCCATTTCTTCCTTATTCAAAGTGATATTTGCATATCAGAAAGCTGCTTCTTTTTTAGAACTTATATTACATATATTATATAACATAAAATTATGTAGTGTACTCTGCTACCCTGTGCACCTTCAGAGGGCAACTTTTTTTATTTTCTTCTATTGAAATCACAGTAGATCTGCACATACCTTGAACTTATTTTAAGACTGATCATCAGAGTTTTGCTGTTTAAAGCAAGATCCACAAAGCTACCGAGCTAGGACGAATAAAAACTACACTCTAGGTCTTGGTTTTTGTCTGAGTCAGATCATTTTTATGCATTCTGCATAAGTTGTCAGACATATTCAGCGAGGACAAGGCCCTGCAGGATCATAACTTCTGAGTCTACAGTAGTATAAACATCGCCTTCGGTTTGATTGGTATCTCAGACTTCCAGACAGATACAAGGTTGCTGACATTGTTATAGGATCTCAAAGGCCACAGAGTAGTCTTCACAACCCACAGAATCAGCTCTCTCTGTCTCTGTCTTTTAAAAACTGGCCTTTTATGCTGGCAAAATTTTGACTGCTTGACAGTAAAATTATCAAAGAAGAGGGTTCTTTTTCTTTTTTTTTCTTTTATCGACCGTCAGGCAACTGAAACCTGATTTTCAATTGGTCTTAACATGTCAACATGGTTGCTTATGAGAAAAAATAAAGATGACAACATGAAAAGAGACGTTTGCTTTCTTTCTTTCTCAAGTTCACAATAATAAAGTTCACAAAATCAAATTGCGGTTATGCTACTTTTGCGTGTATTGTGGTGTATTTTCTCTTCTTCAGACCATTCTCTGTAAACCTTAGAGATGGTTGCGTGTGAAAATCCCAGTAAATACTCAGACCAACAACAATGTCACATTCAAAGTCACTTAAATCTCCGTTCTTCTTCATTCTGATGCTCAGTTTGAACTTCAGGAAGTTGTCTTCACTATGTCATGACTACATGCAGTGAGTTGCTGCCATGTGATTGGCTGATTAGATATTTGTGTTAACAAATAACTGAATATGCAGACCTAATAAAGTGGCTGGTAAGTGTACTTTGAAACTGATCTGGCTGGATGACTTTCTGAATGCAGCGGATAAATCAAATTTTTGATTAAATTTAGACTTTACACAGAAATGGCAAATTTGACCTTTTTATTATTTTTACTTTATGTTTCCACTTCTGCCTCAGACTTTTGAAAGGTGACCGTTTTCCAGCAGTTTCTCTGCTCTCTTTGATGAGGTTTGATGAGGTGATTGTCTCTAAATGAAAAGACCTTTTTGTCAATAAACAATCACTGATCCTCAATTTTCTAGGCAAGCTTTTTACCTTCCATCTTAGGGTCAGAATTTGGAGCCTCAGCAAGGAGCTCTGTCTCACTTTCAAATAACCACAGTTACAGAAGCTGCTGATATTCTTCCAGCTTTTATTTGGAAACCGGATTCTTCTCCTAGCTGTGCACATAAAACATTTTACATTTGTCTTCTTCACCTTGTCTTTCATTTTTACTGGATCCACGCCAGTGATGGAGGAGCGATAAGCGCCGGCCTCTTATAAAAATTGAACACAGTGGTCTTGTAATCCTCAGGTTCAACAAGCCTAACATTAAAGTGTCTCACCGGTGGTGAGGGAGCAAATTAATTGTCTCTCCACCCGTGACGAGAGCCATCCCGCCCAAACCTCACCTTTAGCTGAAAGTGAAGCATTCGCTGTCTTCTGCACACAAAAGCGGAAACCCACCCCTGCATTCAGTCTGAGAGGCTTTTAATGAAAGCAAGCTCAAACTCTCTGCGTGGTCCTCCGCCCACAAAAGGTTCCTCTCAGGAACACCGTGATGAGATCTCAGCCTATTTGTCTCAACATCACTCAGTGAAAACAAACACCCCCGTCTGTCGGTGACACACTAAAGCTGTCATCAATATGGCCCACAGGAGTGAGCGCAGGTACAGCTGCTCGATACGGTGCTGACAGCCACCATGCTGGGATGGGGGAGGAAAATGACGTTCACAATGCTGTGATTCGGGATAATGGACATGTTTTAGTTTTTTTATCTATGTGACAAATAAATTGTAAAATTATCCACCAAAGCAGCGGAAAAAAGACACTTCTGCTTCAAATTTAATTCAAAGAGCTACAGTTAAACGTATCATTTAAAAATGGGATTGAATAAAAGGAATCTTATCGAACCAAACTGCATTGTATAAAGTCAAAGCAAATCGTTATCAAATCTTGATATGAATCATGTTGCATCGTATCAACAGGGGGCTTCACTGTATCGGTAATGTATCGTATTGCTGGCCGTGTTGGTGCAGTTCATGATTATATAACAAATCTTCAACAGGATTAACTTTTAATCAAAATTATGTGAATTTCCTAATTACCATCTCTCCTAAAGGTTCGGGAAATTGAAGAAGGTAACCTTCTTTTCAACCACTACTCAAGGAAACATTTTGATGACATTTTCTCTACAATAATCTTTTTTTTAAATCAAAGTAAACTACATAGATGTCAGGTTGTAGAAGAGCTGATATCATCAAGTGTATCTTAAAAAGTTTAGGGCAGTGAAGAATTAAAGGAGTGATTTCATGCCAAAGGACATAAAGAGAAGTAAATAGAGTTCAAGAAAATCCTCGCCTTGTTTCCATTAAGTTAATGATGTTCTGTGTGTAGAGGACAAAGTGTATATTTTAAAAGCTGGGCTTGGGGATTTTTCCGAGCTAAGAGGGATTTCATTCTTTGATCAGAGGTCTGTTTGAACTGATTAACAGGGAGAGTTCATGGGATCAAAGCACTGCAGGGCTACAACAGTGGAAGAATAAAAATGGTGAGCAGAGGTAAAAAATGGTACATGTTTAAAACTACAGCTCTTAAAGAGACAATACTATTTAGGGAAGAGACTCCATTCCCAAAAGGCCCAACTCGTTCTGTATCAGATGATTGGTGGAAAATGGCAGAACCCCTCATTCTTTGAAGTGATGCTGTCTGGCTGTGTAAAGGGCCATTTGTAACTTTACAGACATTTTTTTTTTCTTCTTGCACAAACTTTAACTTCATAAAAAATAAGGAGAAGAAGAAAAACACACCAAACATAATATGACAATTTTAAGTCACAGGTTTATGTTTCTGCGAGCCATTGCATGAAAGTGTTCCTGCTATGAGGGAGAGGCACTTAGAACTATTTCTGAAGAGCATTTTTTTTTTCTTTTATGTCTTCCATGAAAAAGCTGCACAGCTCAAATTCACCAATAACAGACCAAATATACCATCATGCTTTTTGAATTTCTCTATTTTCTTCATGGTGTTTTCATAGCTTTTTGTGCTTGTTTGCTAAAAGGCCTGCACAGTTGCACAAGATGCTTTTGTACCACAAGAACCTTTTCACAATAACTGTTATAGAAGGTATGCTCTCTTATTCTGTGAACACTGCTAGGCCTAAAAGAGTTTGGTCCACGAGAGCCTAAAGTCTCGTTATCTAAACAAAATGAAATGACTTGTTGGAACTTCAGTCTAAAGGTGACTGCTGGACATTTAAACATGCACACACAGTACCTAAATAAAAAAAAAAAAAGGTTCCTTCTTCCCTCAGTTGAGTACATTTTGGCACACCTCAAACAATCGGATCAATAACTTGGAAGTGCTAAATTCAGGGGAAAAAAAACATGTATTCATAGTCGATCCATACAATATTATAATAAATAAATAAAAAAAACAAACAAAGAACAACAAAGAGTTTCCCTGTTGAACTTCAGAAGTCCCAGTGAGGCGCCCCCTAACAACATCTAATGCGGCATCCATCGGTTAAGTCAGTTTTATGTTGACTTTTGTCTTATGTCTTGCTCCCTCCCTTTCTTTCCTTCTTTTCTTCTTTTCCTACAATAACATCTTCTTGCATAGATTTAATGAATCAGTCACTGTGCACATTCAAAACAGCCAGTGTATTGATATCTGGTTGCTAGCATGGCGAAACTCAGCTGTTCCAGGCAAAAAAAAAAAAAAAAGTGTGGTTTCTCAGAATACTGCTGGGGATACTACTCCAGTAATGTGCATAATAAATATAAATATTAGGGCTGGGCGATAAAATAATAACGATATGTATTACGAAATAACTTTTTCTCAATATGAATGTGAGACTATTGGGACAAAACTCATTTGTCTGTTTTTTTTTTTTTTTTTTTTTTTATAGACATAAAAATAGCCAATCCGAATTACGTAGTGTCGTCCCGAACCAATCACTCTGGGAACAGAGCCACATCAAGTTAGGTTGACATGTTACCTACCAACAGCACAAGTGAAGTAGCAAGCTGCACACGTGTGGATGTTTTGGCTGCAGCAGCCGACTCAGCAATGGAGAAAAAGAGTGTTTCGTCTGGTGAAAAATTAACCTAGAACTTGGGTGACCAGGTTACTGAAAAGGACACAAATCAAGGTTCAAATGACGAAGACACGGTCGAAAATGTCAAACAGCTAATTAAGGTAATTGTCCCTCGTTACCAACTCCCTGGGCGAAAACATGTCTCTCAGACAGCACCTCCAAAACTTTTTTCAGAGTGCAGAGAGATTGTTGAGAAAGAGCTGCAAAGCGTGTCATACTTCGCTACCACATGGTCGAGTCCCACGTCGGTACAATACCTTAGCCTAAATTTTTGTTATTATTCTATTTTATTTCATTTTTTAATTTAAAAACAAGCAATTTAAAATAAAATATATAAGGAGAGATTCTGAGAATTTGTTTTTAGTTCAGCTTATTCATTAGAATATCAACAAAAATGTTTATATGTCCATTTTATGTCTGTTCTCCTGAAAAACCTGATTTTTAGAATTAATGTTTTGTTTTTAAATGGAGTTGACCGAGCAATTTAGTGGTTTTGTTTGTGGTTTTTTTTTTTTTTTTTGAAACTTGAAAGCTTTTGCGTTGACTTTTTGTTTAATTTGTACTTTTTTTTAGTTATCTGAAACAGTTTTATCATGTCCCTTCAATACATCTGTCATATTTGACCTATGACAGGAAAATATTTAAACCAAAACAAGCTGCTGATGATTTCATATCGCTCTTATGAGCAATGGAACAATTAAATTTGACAAATATAGTGATTTAATTTATATCGTGATATATATTGATATCGTCTGAAATTAAAACAAATATTGTGATATGAAAATTTTCTATATCGCCCAGCTCTAATAAATATGTAATCAAAATGAGTCTGAGACACATATTTTTAAAGTAAAAAAGTTACATAGTGCCACTTTAACATGACACCACACGTGGATGTTTTCTTAATTTTCTTGTTTATAAAATAACTATTTATGTAAAAGGCAGCATTGAAACTCACAAGATGCATAATTGACAGAAAACCTCCATCTCATAACAACTGAACAATTGTATCATCATACAAATCATTATATAGTAAATTATAGAAGCACAGTTTGAAATCTGTCCTGCAGGTCCTGGGAATCACATTTCAATGGGCCTACAATGTTTAGTGCTGTGATGATATTTTAAAACAGCAGTTTTAATGGGTTGCAGAGCTGAACATAGAGCACCAAGACAAAGTGGAGATGTGTCATTGTAAAACTAAAAGGCTCAAACAGTCCATGAAGCCATTGTTCATTGTGAGCCTGTCTTATAATTTTGCCTCAGAATAACAGCTAAAGCTAGTTTTTACACACTGACAATGAGCTCTATAACATCCCATTTGATCAGTTTATGCCCCTTCACTTCCTTGACATTCATAGATTACATAACTGGTTTTCAGAAAATATACACACACACACACACACTGCTGTGATAACTGTGGTCACATTAGAGAGACATGAGAAATAAAACATCTTTACCTACATTAAAAATCGGGATCTTTACAAAAAGTGCTAGGTTAGTCAGCGCTAAAAAAACATGGATGGTTCTCTTTGAGCATCCTTATAGTTTATTTTCAGCTCAAATGTAAAACTCTTGATAAAATGAGTTGATGTGTAGCCCCTAAATACACTCACTGAAAACTACCTATGACATGGTTTCTATACATTATCTTGAAGCTAATTTAGAGCTAGCATTGCTATGCAGCTTCATGCTAACATCAGATTATAGGCTTATATAACATTAGTAGTTGCACAAAAAAAATCTCTTCTAGAAATATACAGCCACGTGTCAATATTTTTAAAAGATGAATTATTAGGAAACTATTTTAAATTTGACTTTCAACCGGTGTAGTGATACTGGTGATCCATGTAGGTCTGGAAAAACCTTTCTTCCCTCCTATTGTAACCTGTCAATCACCTGAGGTGGCCTATCAGATTTCAGAGGTAGCCAGCAGCGCCGTGGCCACCCTGCTAGCTCTGCCCATAGATGGTCAAATGATTTAGAAAAACTTCATGCATTTGTTTTTAGTTGGCTTTACTACTGTAATTAGGTATGAAGCCATATAAATGGTCTCAAAAAGAATACAAATAATGAAATAGAGCAGATGACCTCAGCCATATGTTATCTCCCAGGATTTTTTTTTTCTTTTCTTTTCTTTTGTCTTGTCTTGTTTGTTCTTACATTAAATGTTTTAACTTGAAAATGAAATAAGAAAAATTCTATTTATTCTATTAGACATCAAAAGTAAATTGAGCTTGAATAAGAAAGGGTTCTTTTAATTTAACATTCCCTTTTAAGTGTTAAAAAACAACTCCTAATGAGAATCCATTCCACCACTAAGACTTTTAAACATTATTGATGATGACATTTTGAAAACACAATCTTCATCTTTATAGCTGCTTAGAAGTCAAATCGAGCATTTGAAAATGGGCTCAAACTGTTTGTCTACGTATTCCCTTGTTTAACTTGGAGTTATCCAGAAAACAAAAACTAAGCAAACAATGATTAAAATGTCAACTCTTTCTAACTGTGACAGTAGTAAGGCCACTGTGTTCTAGGGAGCATTTCTCATTCCAAAAGCATTGACTCTGATCTATAATGCATTGGTTGTTGTTATAAGCTATCTGCTATTACAATGGGACTGTTCCATATGGAGGGTTACAGAATGAGATGTGCTGAATAATTCTAATACGTGCTAAAGTTTGATCTGATGAATAGAAAATCAAAGCCAAGTAGGGAAAAAAGAGTGGAGGATAATAAAGTGGCGAGCAACACACCCAGAAGGGAAAACGGTTCCTTCAGGTAATTTTAAATAACAAGAACCAGATGTTCAAAAGGTACCAGCATGCTGACATATTCATCAACAAGATGCAAAATAATGCTAATGTGTAAGTTTGCACTGTTTGAGGGAAGTGTACGTAGATGGGATTAGAGGGGGCTAGAGTATGGACTGCTTTCTTTTTTTTTGTTGCTACTTAAATGCAGCAAAAAAAAAAGACACGTGAGAACTGTTACTGAACTTACAAAACATATTAAAATTCTCCTTATTACTTTAATTTAATTGGGTAATTAGGGAAAGGACCGTCTGGAGAATTTATGTATTTCTTTTTAAGCTCATTATAGTAAATCTTTGAGCATTAGGCTGATGCATGTTTACTTAAAATGTGAGAGGGGAAATTTCCTGCAGCATCCAACTAATCCCCTTGAACCTAAAACAAAGAAATTTATGATCAAATAGAAAGACAGGCGGAATTAAATGGATAAAGAGTCAACTATCCCCAAAACACAACAAAACCATAGAAAGCCATGAAAACAGAAAATTCATACAGCAGATGTTTATTTTTGTGTAACTTTCTTTTTTCCTAAATTTAATCAGAAATACCAGCAGAATCAGCCAGGGATCACCTGACAGATGATCAGATGAAGTAAGCTGCTCCAAGCTGGAGAGTGTAGGAGAAAAAGGCTCAGCCAGATGCAACCATAGAGTTCAAAGCTGGAGACTGACTAAATAAACAATAGCTATTAAGCATTATTCACTACTGGACAAAAGTATGTGTTTGAATATTTATATCTACTTAACTCTGGACACACACTGATCAGAGAAAATGATTAGAAATGGACAGACCACGAGCCAGCCACAGAAACAAAACAGTTGAAAGTCTGGGCTCAGAATTAACAACAGCCAAATTAAATTTTCATTTCAAATTAATTTTATTCATTTTTAGCCTCAAGTCAGGAAAGAATAACCAGTGACTCCTGTGTGGATTTGAAACTTGATATACTGGAATTTATTGTTTAAGTTTTTGGTAAAAGATTTTCCAGCAACAAGCAAAAATACAAGGACTGTGATCTGATTAAACAACAATAATTTTACACATGACCTTCTCAGGAGGCATGAATGCCTGCTTTGCATTAAAATATTTCATGTTTGTGTGTGATAAGTTTGATGGGAATAAAGAATCGAAGCATGAAATCTTCCATTAGATGCCCATGGATGTTTTTGGGTGGTTACAGAGCTGAATTGATTTTGTTACATGCAGCACCACACACTGTTTCCCATCCGTTCTTGACCCCCTGGACATTTCCCACATGTTGATAGTATGACAAAGATTACATGACGCTGCCACTAAGACCAAAAACAGTAAACACGAGAGGAAAGCTAGTCTTCTTTCTTAGGTGTCTTTAATTCTATTTTGTCCCTCGCTCTTTCTTCTCCTCGACCGGAGAGGTATCCATGGGGATGCTGATATGTAGACCAGCACTTGCTAAAGTCTCCATCTAAACTCCCAGTGCTTCAGTTCTTAATGAAATGAATGTATCATATGCTGTGATTTATGGTTGCTAATTTTTCAGTGGCTTCCCTCCAGAGGCTTCACAGTTCCGAGGTGAGGAAAACTTTGCTCCATGAGCAAAATGTGATGGATGTTCTCCTAATGTGGAAACACTTGTTTAAAGAAATATATTTCACTTAAAACTCACATATGATTCTCAAGACACTGGCTGGAGTTGAGAAAGCTGTTTTTGCCAGACAGAACATTTTGAGGTGTCTTTATTGTGGATCAGCTTTTGATCTGGAAGTTTTCCTAGACAAAGTAAATGTGTTTGGAGAAGGCTTATTCTTCATGGCATCCTATTGGAGGTGGTCCAGGAGTACAGGGTACTGGGCTCACTGTTACAGCCCATTCAGTTTCTCTGTACAGCCAGACTAAGAGTTTATTCACTGCTGGCTCACCCAGTCAGGCTCACAAATTCTGTTCATTCCCTTTATGGACAGAATTTGTAGGTGAAGCAAAAGGCTGGAGTTTGGTCAGCTTAGAACAGCATTTTTTTTCTCTTTGCAGATGATATGGTCCTTTTAGCTCAACCAAGCATAGAAGCTCGGGGCGTGTGAAGTGTAAAGCAACTGGGTTGAGAATTAGCACCTCCAAAAGCAAATTTATGCTCTACATTAAATATTCATACACATGCAGAGGAAGCCTTCTATCTGTCGTCTGCATCCTTTACACAAGTATGTTGGTCCATTTTCAGAGAGCTTGCAGATGCAGAGCCTGACATGAAACAAAGAGTTAGCACCGGAACTCATGGGGGCAGCGTCATGCAGTATTGCTGATGTGCCATGTTTTGTTAGCTATTATATGCTCTGCCATTAGATTAGGTTGCATAATTACTTTCACATTGTTACTCAGAGCCTGTCAAAAACTCATACAGTGCAATGATGACTGCTCAAAAAAGAGACATTGTTTGTCCCAACTCTGTGTCTCTGATAAACAGCCGATCCTAGCCGTGTTGAAGGGATACTGTCTAGGAAAGGAAAGAGGAGCCCAGACAAGTACCATGAAAAAAAAGAAAGAAAAGAAAGCCATCAGGCACCTCCTAAAAGCAGACTAACAAATGCATTAACAGAATACACATCCACACTGCATTAAGCTCAATGCAACTGTTTGGATTTGCTGTTGAATCTGATGTGTGACTGACCTGACTCATGCTACAGCACTGTGATTGGGTGTGTTCACTCTTTGGCATAACTACCGCTCTGCGACTAGATCTCATCTCAGAGGTATTTTCATGCCAGCAGTCAAAATAATCTCCATCTTTCCACATACACAACAGCAGATGTAGTAAAACTAGACAAATGAGATCTGAAGTCATGTAACTCTGTCTGATGAAGAGGAAGGTGGTTTAATCCCTGCCTTTGGCTAAAGGCATATTTTATCTTTACAAAAAAAAAACGGGGCATGCTTTTAAAAGCTGTCTGTAATCAGTGAAGTAAGATTGGTAGGTAAAAAGAAACCTCTTTGTAGACTGTCAGCCCATTGTTAAGGAAGACAAATATCAGTGTCCCTGCAGCAGGGGTAGACATCACCAGCTGGAGTAGACAGACCCAGTGTGTTCAGGCCCCAGGTTGTTGACTTACCCCTGCTTGACGCCTTTCTTCTTGTTCACATCGATGGTGGTGATGGAATGTTTGGCGCCGGACTGCACCTCCCAATCCACATCCCACTGGGCGTTTTTCGACTTGGTCTGCAGCAGGTTCACCCCCTTTTTAGCTTTGACCCTGGAGGAAACCACGAGAAAAAAAAAAAAGATGGGACAAGTCGGTTTTATTAGTGGGGATGATTTATGAGGGAGGTCAGAGGTGACCACCCTCTGTGTGCAGCAGACATCCTCCTCATATTGCGTCATGGCAAAAGCAATTCCACAGATGAATCAATAACAGAGATGAATGATGACGACAGAACAATGATACATGAGAGCAGTGGGCTGAACGTACTCCGGGTCACAGTGTTCACTTACACTCCAACAAAATCAAATCTACAAAGCTTCGAGTGAACCCACCGGGCTTTTACACATCATATTAACCAGTAACATCTGGAGGCTTTATTCACTCGCTTTGTGACAACTTCTACATAGAATTAGGTTTGCATTTCATGACAACTGCTTTTCATTACTGATTAATACCAAATTTTCAAGATCCTAACATTATTATGACTGACTCTGAGGAGAAATCCTCCTTCTCTAGTTCTCAGTTCCACAGGGAGAAGATCCTGTACACATAAGTCAAGATACCAGCAGCATACGAGCTCAGTAGCAGACACACTCAAATTTTCTTCCTGCTGAAGAATGGTTGAACATGGAGACTGCTACTGCTTTTTAAAAAGTTTTTTTAATTTAATTAGATTTCAAATTTCAGTGAACAGTATTTATACAGTTGACATGGAGATTTATAACAATAACTTTGTAAATGCTAAAAAAAATACTCTTGAATAAAAAAAAACTAAACCCAGAGGAGCAAAAAAACACCAATCATACATGAAACACTAATACAGTTTGTATCTTCAGCGCACCTATAATTGTGTTTACCAATCCAAACAGAGTAGCATGTATGAATACACCCAGCGATATATGCATACACAAACATGTACTGTACATTCATTAGTATGCAGCCTCTGCAGAGATTTTGCATGCTCACACACTAAATTACAGTACACACATATACATCAGGACCTATGTAAATGCAGAAATCTGCAGACTTTCATGATTCACCCAAAAAACAACTCTGTTTCTTAAATATCTGCTCCCATATATGCACATTCCCTTCTACACTGCAAAGCTTCAAAGAAGAGACAAAAAAAACTTAATATAGATAATAACAGACTCACCAGCCAATTTAATAGGTACACTTATAGCATTGCTTGTTAACACAAACATCCAATCAGCCAGATCTCAGTCCAGTAGAGCAGCTTTGGGGTGTGGAGGAATGGAAGATTTTCATCATGGCTGCAGCCGACAAACCTGCAGCAACTGTGTGATGCTGTCATGTCAATATGGAGCAAAACCTCTGAGGAATGTTTCCACAACCACGTCGAATCTATCACACCAAGAATTAAAGCAGTTCTGGAGGAAAAAAAAGAGGTCCAACCCCTATAATTTTAAATTATTACATAAAAGTTAGAAATTGCTCATGCTGAACATTTTGATGTTTGGGGCTTTCTTAAATTAAATATTAGGATTTCATTTAAATATTTAATGTACATCTACATATTTATCTATAGATATCTCCATCCATCTATATATTTATGTTATCCATGTTTACTGGAGCAATAGGACTATGAATATGATTTATTTAATGAAACATCTTTAGTAATACTCTCTAGCGACCAAAGCTATACTAATTAGTATACTGGAGATATCTAGTAACAGAATGCTGAGGACAGCAAATTCTGATTTTAACACGTGATACGTTGCCTGGATGACCAAACAGAATAAATGAAAATTAAAGTAGAATAGAAAACCCCTCTCTGCAGTTCACTTTGCATTTAGATGGCAGCATTTCTGCCTCAAACTGAAAGGGTTTTCAAATCAGTGACAAATAATTTGAGAATTTTCCATTCATGTGGATTACAGACCAGCTCGGGCTGGCAGACGTCCTCCATGACTTTACTGAGACGTGCTATTAAGGTGTCCACTGACAGAATACAAAATAGCAGAGGGGGATAAATAACCGCACTCTCTTCCCAGTCATTGTGATTTTTGGTTATTTGACCACAGAGCCATGTCTGAATGCTTTCACTGATACATAAAGAAAAAAACAGCTCACAGACACGAGGAGCCAGTGGACATTATTGATCTCATGGTCTCATTTTCATGAAATGCAAGACTAAGATGAATTATTAAGATATTTGATTTTGGTTTGTCTGCTTTCTGCATTCCTCTCTGTTCATTACCAGCCATTACTATCAGCTCGGAAAGTGTACTCTCAGACAATATGAAAATATTTAAAATTCTATATCAAAGACTAAATACAGAGTTACAGAGATGGAAAGTTTTCCTCATGCTGGCAGTATAAATGTGAGTGTCAGTTGCTGCTCTCCAGGAGGGGATCTTAATGACTCTCCAGAACTTAATAATTTCCCTTGTTTACAGGAAAACATTTTTTTCTGCTCTGACAAACAACAGCTCTTTCTGAACAAATTCCCTTTGGATGTAATTGAATATCATTAAAATCATACATTTCTCTTTTCGTTTTGTCTGACACCTGAAGGCTTTTGTAACGTCTTCTAGATCATTCCATTTTCCTTCTTAAAGAGATAAAAAAGTCTGATGTCCCGCTGAGGTATTTCCATTTGCAACACTAACCTGTGCACAGTGCGTCAACCAGTCATTCATGATTTGTCAAAGCAATTGACATTAAACAGAAACATGATGAAATAGACTGGAAATACAACAAAGAGGACATCTACAGGAAAGGACAGAGTCGACTGTATTTCTTCAGGAAGCTGAGATTCTTCAATGTTTGCACTAAAATGTTGCACGTCTCCTGGATTGTGCACTCCGCAGCATCTGCTGGGGCAGCAGCATCAGAACCAGAGCTTTTAAAGAAACTGAACGAACTGATCCAGAAGTTCTGGTTCAGTGCTGGGGTATGATCTAAAGCTTATTGTCCAGCTAAAAATCCAGCACAAGCTGCTGAACCTAATTCTTTACATACCCTGCAAAACACAATGGAGGAATAACTGCGTTCATACAGAGGCTTCTTTAGGGCCACTATAAGAATGAAAGGTACAAGTCATTCTTACCAGGACACACAGAATAACAATTACGAATGTTAATGCAGAGTTATTACTATTTCCAATTTTAAAGTAGCACTATGTAACTTTCTGACCTTAAAAATATGTTTATGACTTGTCTTGATGGCACACCGGTGTTACTTGTGTAGATTTCTGGAGCCTATGTTTAATAGTGTCACTTTCTTTTTCTTTCCTTTTGATTTGCTCAGTCTCAATTAATTGGATCCAAAGATATGCCACTTTACAGCTCAAGCAGTGTTGGCCCTAGATGGAGGGTCTAGGCAAATATAGCCAGAAGGTTTTAACATAGTCACTGATGTTGAGCATTACCACCACAAAAAAGACACTGTTTTATTATTAATATTTTATTTTACATGTAAATGTAATGCTTTGGGTCAATATTCTAGTTCATATTTTATATTTTATGTAATATCCTTCAATATCAGCTAAAATATGAGCTAATACCATGATTTAATTCAATAAAACCTTTCTGTTTTGTCCTGTAAACAGGCTGAATCAGGCAGAAATCTTCACTTGTGAGACGAGAAGGTGGTGATTCCACATTCACGTTTAAAAAACCCTTTCTTGTTATTGCAGCGCTTATTTTGTTCTTTCATCAAATCTTCCACATTAAAGAAAATACAGCATGTCAAGGGGAGATAAAAGAGAAATGTGTAACGTTTAAGGAACCATCCTGATCAAGCTACGTTGCCTTTGATGTGGGTTGAAAAGGGGAAACGTAATACCCTCAGACGATCACTAAAAGAGGTGACCCAGTTGCTACTTGATTACTGCCACTTGAAAAGTACAGATCATAAAAGATGATAATTACACATTAGGGCATAGCCATCCCCGCTGCACTTCCTGGGGTAGGATGCAACCCTGATGCGTAATACTAGTATTTGTATTCAATGCATCCACTCATCAGAAGCTTATAAAAGCCACAACATACTCATCATCATCTTTTGAGAGATCCTGCAAAGAAAGCAACACTAATCAGACAGTCCTTTTTTTTTTTTCTTGGTACAGACTCTGCTTCATTTTTGCACCACAAATGAGAAGGGATGGAGTGCTCCCTGTGGGATCGCCACATGAATCAGGCTCCCCATGGAACTGGGTTAATGCTGATTGATGAAAGAGCATTGCTAATGTAAATGCAGCAAAAAAATACACGCCCAGATTCTCAGCGTCTCTGCGGGTCCTGCTGATGCTCTTACACAGGGAGAGTGGAAAGGCAGTGTGAGCCACTTCAGCTAAGACAGAGCTATTACTTACTCATTCCAAACAGATGCCGTCTGCCATGGCAACACCTATTAGACTCCAAAATGGCTGACAGACTGCTAAACAGGAGTGCTTTTTCGTCAACACATTCCAAGCCAGATTTCTGAGCTGACTGTTAGATCCCCTTGGAGTTAACAAATGGTGTATTGTATGACAGGAAATAACAGGCACAGTCTTGAAATCTGAAATGACCACACTATACTGTGAGCTGGGATCAATGCCACGGGCCTCCTCACCTGCTGGCCTGCTGGCATAGCTCAGTTGGCAGGGCATCCATCTCCCATGTGGAAGACCTGAGTTCAAACACACGGGGGACTCTATTACGGGACGCCACTGCCTAATCACCTTCAGATGTAAGGTGCTTTGGAGAAAAGCACCTGCTAAATGACTGTATATAAAATGTTAGAGCCACAGCTCTACAAAAAGCCTTTGTTAACATCTGTGGTCTCCTTCATTCATTCATCAGCTGGGCATAATTTTATCAGTTCAGAGTTGGCAAGTACTTCCAAACTGATAAACAGACATGAAGCATCCATTACATCTGTAAATACTACGAACTACGTGGCTAGTGTTATCCTCTGCACATGCATGTCACTTCAGGGTCACATACCGTTCACACACTTCAGCGTGATGAAGGTCACACTGAAATTATAATGTGAACAATCACACAGAAAAAAAAAAAAATCAGATTTGAGCATTAAGACCTGCAGTGTAAACGTAGCCTTAGCAACCTTTTTTTATAATATATAAGAATTAACCTAAGGTGAGTCAATTAAGAATCAGGTCTCATTTACAGTGACGACCTGGCTAAGAAACAGTCTTGTAATGTAATGTATACATTTTGCCGTCAACTGCTACAACAGCTTGGCAGATAAAAGTCTAAAAGGAAAATCTTAGGCTCCATTTTGAAACCTTTATTTAGGAAAACTGTAAAACTAAGCAAATATACTGAAAGTACATCAGTATCTCACTGGAAATACTTTCATTGTCTCAGTGAAATCGCTTCACATTAAACACATCAAAATGTATAAACACTGATAAGTTAGCTAAAAATACCAATAGCAAGCTAGGGCTTAGCATGTGCAAACGGAGTAAAGGGATTAAAACAACGTTGTTCATCAACAAATGTTTACGTCTATAATATTCACTGTGTTCTATTACAAATTGACAAGAACACTTAGAGGCAAATGTTTTCTGGCTATAAAGGAGAATATGAAAAGCAAAACGTCAATATTCTGTCTGAATTAACTATGGAAAGACTGAAGGGTCAAAACACACTGCTTTACTGCAAGAATAACCAATTTTGATAATAACGCCACAGTATAGTAACATTTTCCTGCAGTGGAAAAATAAAGTTTAATAAAAAGGTTGAAAATAACATAATTGTTTACATTTTTATGAACTTTAGGACTTTGAGATTGATTTCAGAAATAATCATAAATAAACCAGGAGTTCATATTTATCTGACTGTTTGTATTCATTGAAGAAGAAAGTAGCAGTGTGCAGTAATAAGGAAAACTGATGATGCAACACATTACTGCAATTGAATCAAATCTAATCTAACCGAGGATACAAAACCAGTAGCTAATGTGCTGTAAATATAAAACTTGTGTTAAAGTCACATAAACTCAGTCAAAATTCAAAATCCACCTATTCATAAGTTTTACTAGTCTATTTTCTTCTTCTTTGCAACTTAAACAATTCTTTCTAGGGACTCACGTCCTTGTGACCCATTTATGACACTTGCTGCCAGTAATCATGTCAACTGCCCTGCCACACTGTAATTAAATCTAACTGGGTGCTATTAATAACTAAAACATGCAAACTGGAATTAGATCAAGTCATAGCTCCCAACTCTATAATTTTTACTTAATGGTCCTCTTACAGAACATTTATTGTAGACATTCAAAAAGAATCACAAGTAGCAGAGGAGTCACAAAACTGGACATTTCATTTCATAATTTTTAGACTGTAATCACTTTAAATCTCTAAAATGACATACATTTTTAATTATCTGCTTAATGAGATGTCTCTGAATGTCCATTTCAAAGGGGCCATTTGGCACTCGTCAGATAAAAGAAGTCCATAAAGCAGCAGGGATGTGCCAAGTCAAAGACCATACATGATTAAAGTGCTGCTCTTGTTAGAATGTGGAACAGTACCATAACCTGGAATGTGATGATACATCAGGAGTTCATGTTTGCCAATGTGTGGGCATGCACTGAAAATAACAAGGTTTTGATGTTTCTCAATTATGACGGTATCACTCACCCAACCTGCAAAGACTCCCAGTGTTGACGGCAATAAGTTAACCACTTTGTACCCAACAACATGCTTTCATTTGGTGAAGAAGGTAAGAAATTAGAGACTAAACCAACTAAAAAATGGAGTAATCTGGACCACGAGTGGGATCCACTGAAAAAGACTGGTGCAGCCAGTGGATAATGAAATAACAGATAATGGGTATGCGATCTATAAGCAGATTCATTTTCTAGAAAGGTAATACAAAGCTAAATCATTGTCAGGCAAAGCAGATGGTGTTGAGATTATATTTTTGCAAACATGTTCAATGCATTTGCTTTCTATGACCACAAGCGAGTGAACACGGCTGAAACTCATCTGATCTCTACTTGGGCTGCAAGCAGACTATAAATGGAAAACAGAAAGCTGTTTTTACCAAAACTATGACACTATAGATTCTTAATAATAATATGAAATAAGATTTTAAATCCATATCAAGCACAGTTTTTGTAATTATTTGCAAACTGAGTTTTTATGTCGACTTACAACTTGCTGCTTTGTGAGACGTTTGGATTGAGAAAAATGTCCTTATTTTGGGCCTGATGCTACTTTTACCTTTTTAATCTGCTGATGCTAGATTGGATCAGCCAAAGGCTCCATGGTGATAAACCTACCCGCATCTGCTCAGCGCCAGAGGACCGGAGAAGACTGTGCTGCTGATGACTGATAACAGTGTTGTATGTGTCAGGGATAATTATATTTGCCATTAAATATTCAATGATTGCATGAGCTCATAATTTTCAATTACATTTTGGGTATAAATAAAGACACAGATATGAAAAAAAAGCCTTTTGTTGGATGCATGGTTGTGTCCATGGCAACATCTATTTATTTAAAATAAGAGTCTTCTGCTTTTTTGTTTTCATATTGAAGTAGAACATGCTGATATTAAAGCTTACGTACAGCCAATTCTCAAAACTTTGAAAGATGTTTATTATAAGTCTTTGATCACTTAGTGCCAATATAAAAATGGAAAAATGAACATCAGGAATTGAAGTGTCCTCAATAAATCAATTTCTCTCCATGTGCCAAAACCTTGTGTCCAACTTATTTCAATAACCACTTACAAATTTCCCTGGCACTGTAAGGCTGTACTCGCTGTAGACCGCAACTCTGAAATGACAAACATAGCTTTCCCCTTGGAACACAAGTGGCAATCTTATCAATCATCTAAAACACTTTGATATCTATGATGTTTATCTTCACGGGTAAACAGCTTTGAGGTCTTCTCGGCAGCATTACACAGCTGAAGAGCCAGATGGGATAGAGAACTTGCCAAGGATGGGCTTTTCTTTTTTTAAAAATGGGAGGATCTTTAAATTAGGGTACGAGAAGCTGGGGAAACATCACAGGGCTGATAACAAATTTGAACTCGCATCTGCTGGTGTTCACATGCTGAGTTGATTTATCTCCTGCATGTGGAAATTACCAATGCAGCATGTGTGATAACTATGGAAAAGTCAACAACAGAGCATTCCTAGTTATTAACTCTGAATAATTTTGTTTCAGAACAAACAGGCCTTTGTTCCAAACATAACTGCGTGCTTTTTAAGTAAATCAGCATCACTTTGTTATTATGGAGCCCTCTAAATAATGAGAGAGCTGATAATAAAGGCATAGATCCGACAAAAACCCCACACATTTTCTTTCTTTCTTTTCTTTCTCTGATGCTTTAAAGTTGGAACATTTCTCCCAGTCTTCACTCATTTGCCCAATTTCTGTAAAAAGCTCGTGCAACCTTTGTGTATGCGGGTGGCCAGAGACACTATGAGACCAAAAAAAGTCTTAGAGCTGTCACGAGCCAATGTTCAAGTCCATAATTGTAACCACGGCTATACATTAGCAGCCACCTAAAGCAGGTTAAATAAAATGCACATCCTGTCCAGTTCTGCAAGTGATGAATGAATCCAATTATTTTCGTTTTTTGACCTGGCAACGCTATCACTACATTTCCAATGAACACTATTCCATGACGGATCATCCATGCACTGACTGCATGTTGTTTACGAGCTGCTGAGTGCAGCTGACAGAGGAGAGAAATTTCAACAAAATGATGTGTGGAAGGAAAAACGGAAGGGAGAGGCTGGCTACATGAAAAAAAAGGGAGGAAGAGGAGTAGTATTGTATTGTATTGTATAGTATTTCAGTATTGTTGTAAAAAAAATCGGTGAAACTGAAATTTAAAGTCAATCGTTTCAGAAGTGTTAAGACCAAAATTTACTTCATTTCTTGCTGGAAACAAAAGCAATTTGTTGGATTTTAGTAAATAATAATAGTAAATAATCAGTGAACACAATTTAAAGAAACCGGCATGATTAAATGCATTCAGCTGCACTCATATTGTAGATTATTTCCCCTATAAAAATGTGGAAAGGCTGATTAACAGTTAACTTTAGGAATCTACCAGCTATCAGCTGGTGAAGTTCATTTCAAGCCCTAGTTTAGTAATAGTTAAAATAAGCAGAATACCAACATTTATTGATCCAGAGTTACAGGATAAGAATGAAGCCATCAGCAGAATAACTCGACAGCAGGCACAGCAATCTATAAATGTTTAAAGCCATCCCTCCTAACAAAAGAGATGAAGACAAAACATGGAGCAATAACAACTTGAATGCAACATGCTGCAGAAATCTAATACAAAAACAATTTCGCCTGTAAAATAAATTACATAATTGATATGTTATTTTAGAAAACCAAACACAAGACCCACTGAGGGAAAATGTTAAAAGCAGTTGTTTGCATACAATGTGGAGAACCAGTGTGTTTACAGAAATAAGAAAAAGCTGCAACAAAATGACCTTTAAATGGCACATGTAGTTATCACGTCCCCGTCACAACAGGCCTGTTTAAGAGACTTAGTAAAAAGATGGAAAATATGTACGTGATTACGATAACTATCGGGCCGATATTAGGAAATTGTGACGTCATTCCGATCGGTCCGATATCATGATGACTTGCTCCGATA